>JBBPBQ010000003.1:49491915-49509928 GCA_037974755.1 Cicer yamashitae
AAATGTTTACACTAATCATGCATAGTTAATAACCTCAAAATTTACTAGTGAACATTTCTTCCTATCTCATTCTATAAATATTTGTAAATATTATGAATTTAATTAGTATGTTTTATTAGCATAGAAATAAATTATATATACATTGATTCATAACTTAATGTTATATCACTTTATCAACCTAGTATTTAGAATATCTTCACAATTATCTATATAAGAGTAAATTTTGATTAAATATACACATTAATTCACATATATTATGAGTATAAAATATTTTATACTGTCAATAAATTACAATCACATTCAAATGTATAATTTTAAAAATCTTATGATAAAAAATAATTTTCAATAGTTTAATAGTTATTGTTGATTGACGTATATGTATGTTAAAAAAATTACTAGTACATACAAATTGAACTAAAATATTATTAGATGAAAAACATATAAACTAATAAAAAAAATGGTATGAAATTGGTGATATGAAAAAAAAAATATTTATTTAAGTCACGAGAGCAGGATGAGGTGTTCCACATAGTAGCAGCGCCAGCCATGGAGAAAAAATAAAACCTAATTTACCAAACTCAAACAGACACACACATTTTCTTTTCTCATTTCCTAAGATCTTTCCGCTTTCTTGTCTCAATTTCTTCTTCTCTTTCTCTTTTCTCTCTCTTCTCATTCTCAAATCACTGCAATGTGCTCCATTTCTTCACTCTAACCACAACTATGTCTGACCCTGAGGTAAAAATATCGTCTTTTTTCCCCCTCTTTTCTCTTTTAACACTAGATATTGCATGCATTTTCCTTTAATTTTTATGGGTGTTTTTTTTTTCTATCTCCAAAATGGTGTATAATGATAAATATTTGGTCTTGTTGGTGGATTTTGTTGCTTTGTGTATAATTACAATGTGCATAATCTCACTGTAACATGGTAAATTATATTATATTTCGTGGTTATAGAAATTGGGCCATGTGAGATAACATTGTTGTAGCATAAATTATGAATTTTTAGGTGATTTTTGAACCAATTATTCATAGTTTGTTTATGTTTCATTTTGAAGTATGCTGTATTGTTTGTGAAAGTAAAGGGTTGTTATAATGTGTGTGTTTGATGGAATTTGAAGATGGGATGTTATGTTTTTGAAACAGGATAATTCTAATAAGAAGGAGTCTTGGTTTTTCGACAACGATTTTAATGGTCTGCCGGATGATATTGTTTTCGATGATGTCCTTAAGTTTTTAGATTTACCGTTGGAAGATGTTGACCCAAATGGTGCTGAAGAAGACTGGAGTGCTCAATTTCAAAGCCTAGGAGAGCCATGTTTTGATGCTTTTTCAGTGTCATCAGCAGGGCTTCGTGGTGAAAGCAAAATCCGAAACGAAATTCCTCAAATTGGGAAAAGCTTATCTGCTCCTGTGAGTATTTTGTTCATAATACTGCTGAATTGGAATCCATACTTTGATGTTTTGTTGTCCATCTGCTAGTAGTTGTTTTGAATACATGAAAAGTTGCGACTATACTTCAATGTGGTTCTCTTATATTTGATGAATTAACTGCATACATGGTTTTATTACGTGAAGCTGAAACGACACGAGTCATGGCATTAAGGACCAAATTTGATGAATGAAATGTTAATGTTGTTACTTACACAGCTAGAAGTTTGTATAGTTGGGTTTTCTGTAGTGCTGTCTTCTTGGTACTTGGGCAACTATGAGTTTTTACGATTAGAACTTTGGCGGGACCGGTTACTTGCTAAAGAAAATTAGAATGGTGCCAGCTAGGAAATTTGTCACATTGACCGAAAAATATCGGTAACCAAACTATATGTATAAAAGAAGAGACGCGTAGAATAAATTTGGTCTAGTTTTGGAGAATGTGAGTGTTAATATGGATGTTTCATGTGTTAGAGATTCAGTTTTCACGCCTTAACTTCATAGGAAGGAATATTGGGCAAATTTAAATGCATACGCAGTGGTGGATCCCAGACCTTGCGTAAGGGTTATTACGAAAATAATTAATAATAATTATTATCGTACATATGAAGATAAAATCCAAGGGTGCTTTAATGAGATGATGCGGGTCTATTTGAGCTTAATCAGGAGATGGTTTGAATTTGAGCCTTGGAATGCGACAAACGTTCCCGCACAGCTCGAGGAACTAATCCCAGCAGTTGAGCACGGAAGATACCCGATTTATACCAAATAATACATACACGAAGATAAGTACAAATGGTAAAAACGTAACATTTTAACATATCTAATATAATAAATTTGATACCTTATAATCAGGGAAGGATTCCCTGCCTTTTTTGCGGAAAAATCACCAACCTTTTTCTCAGTCTCTTTGATTTATTCTCTCTCATCCTCATCTCCCCATTTTTTACCATCAAGCACTGTGCCTTTCGCGAAGAAAAGGCAGGGAATCTGTTTTATTTATAATTGTCCTCTGTGCGATTCTAGGTTTCAAACCAAATCAGTTATAGAAGCAAATCGAATCACCAAAAATCAAATCCATAATGCACTTCACGATGCAAGAACCAAATCGCAAAACAACTAAAATAAAATAATAAATATGGCGAGCAGCGTAAAATAAATCGTTTTTCTATTTAATAAAACATATAATATATTGTTGAAATCAAGTTGTTAAGCAAAAGAGATGATACCTATTCCGATCAAATTAAAAACTGAGATGTGAGACATACGAATGTTGGTTCTTTGGTTGCGTACGGTAAGAGATGCAATGTGATTGGAAAATTGAGAACATTGTAAGACGTTTTGGGAAGACACAACAGAGAAACAAGTTGTTTTTGGGCTAGAAGTTGGAGTTTTTTGCTTGTTTTGGGCTTAGAACTTTATAAGTAGTATTAAAAAATTGTAAAAAACTTCGTTAAAGGTTTCAAATATAAAAATTAAGGGGGCAAAATTTAAAAAGACGCATAGTAGTGTGTGTAGTTTTTCATTGATGCACCCCTTCACACCAACATAGATCGGCCTCTGATGCTTTAATGTATATACTGCCGAGCCTATTCCGCGAGTAGCAACACTGACTCTGTGGCGATACTCCGAATTCCCTTGGAAGTGTGCTATCGATATTGTTTACTAATTATCGGTAGTAACAGGAAATCACTATAGAACATATTATAGTTAGAAAAACTGAGAAAAGTTTGCTTTTCATCTGCTTCTGATCTAAAATGTCCTCAAGATGCTGCTACTATTCTCTGTATAGTTTGCAGCCTTTATGCTCCTAAAGTTGGAAATTTTCAGGGGTTTCACGTCATAGGGAGGAGAAAGGTAGGAATCTTTCCTCCCCCTTCAAGTTACAGAAACTTCTTCACTTGGTATACATTTTTGGTTGGCATTAGAAGGCTTTGGAAAAGAAAAAGATGACAGACAATGAACAGAAACAGAAAAAAGAAAGATATAGGTTGGCATATGAGTCATCTGGTTAATTTTTAGTTTATGTAATGGTAAAGAATTACCGATCATAATTGTTTGGTTCCCAGATTTAAAATTGTTTTTATTTTCGGTTTTATATATTACTCATAAATGTTATTCAGTTAGTTTGTGTGTTTAAATTTTTTGAAAGAGGTCTTATTAACATGAACAACAACACTGATAGCCTTATAACACAACTATATTCTTAGGTCTGTTGCTCCCAGAAAGTGAGAAAGTTTCTCACAACTATATTTGAACAATGCTTGGAGTTTGCAAATGTTTGGTTATTTTGGATGATGTCTCGATAGTATGCATGTGTATATAGAAAAGATGTAAAATTTGGTTCCTTAAGGAGTAGATGATTAGATGAGTGTGTCTTGTGTGATAGTTTTTGGTAAATAGTGGGATCTATTAATAAAACAATATCGGATTTGTCTCAAATTTAAATTGAGGAAACTTTTTGTGGTAAGGTGGTTGGATGTTAGACCTTTGGCTGACCTAACATTAGATCTAGACTTGGGATGATTATTTATTTGTAAGTGGATAGAGCTCAATGTAATGAAACAGAAAATTATTACCTTTCAAGTCTCTTTGGTCTAGTGTTGTCAAATAGCAGCTATAGTATAGCAGAATTTGAACAAATCACTATTGTTATGTGGTATGCTATTTAGTACAAACTGTTATCAAACAGCTGTTATTGTGGCACTATAGCGATGTAGCCAAGCGGAATTTGAATAAACCGTTTTTCTTTACAATCCGCAATTGACAACACTGCTTTAGTCACACTTTTTTAAGAGACAAGAACTCAATACTATGTATGATGTGTGGAAAACTGAAATTGTAACAAGATGCAAGTTGTTTGAGTGACTTAGTTTATTCGGTCCTTGTTATGATGATTTAATTTGACAGCATCTGATAATTGAGAACTGTACTGTATGGATGTATTCTTAGCAAAGTAGCAGTTCTTTTGTGTGATTAGCTGTGTGTACCGTCCAGATTTCTCTCTCAAATATTAATTGAAATAAGCATATCCATTGATGTTGCATCCAATTTTTATATTTCCATTTTTGTTGGTTTGATGATAATTTGGCATTGCAGTATAATGAGATTCCCCTAATCAAACAAGTGGCGAAGATTGCTGGACCAACATATGGAAAAACTATTCCCAACCAGAATGTTCCTTTCTATGAAAAAAAAGATTTGCATCAATACCGAAGCTACAGCCCGGTTTCTGTTTTTGAAGGCAGCAGCACTTCCTCAGCTGAGAATTCCAGCTTTGATCTGCCTGTCATCCCAGTTAAGCGAGCTCGAAGTAAACGCCGGCGTCCTTCAATCTTAAATCCTGTATTCTCAATTTCGTTCATCCCTCCTAACTCACCGGCTTTGCAAAAATATCATAAGACACCGGCCTCTGAGTCAGATTCAAACAAAGTAAAGAAACCGAGAAAAAGAGACCTATCCGTGCTCTCAGGTGATGTCGAGACATCCTCATCGCAAGACTCAGTTGTCACTAGAAAATGCTCGCATTGCGAGATCACAAAGACTCCACAATGGAGGGAGGGACCCAAAGGTCCCAAAACGCTGTGCAATGCTTGTGGTGTTCGGTACAGGTCTGGCCGCCTCTACCCTGAATACCGTCCAGCAGCCAGCCCTACTTTTGTAGAATCAATTCACTCAAACTGTCACAAGAAAGTTATGGAGATGAGATGCAAAGTCATCAAAGAATGTGTTAGGGCCCCTTCTAGGTTGGCCACATAAAATCTTTATCTTTTTTGAAGATGAAATGGTAATACCAAACAGGATCCTCCTTTGTTTATTGTTTTAAATTTTAGAGTGTCATGTTATATTATTGTTTAGCATAATTTGTTTAATGTAAATTGATTGGTGTAATAAAAAGGTAGTTGCAGCAGAATCAGATCAGTGATTAGTGCTTGTTAGGCATTGAGGAAACATTGGTGTTGAAAAAGTTGAAGAGGTTGAGAATGGTATGTTAATGTAGATGTGTAACCGGATGACATGGCATGGCATGGCATTATTTGCTGCTACATGTGCTATTATGAAGATATCATGAAGTCAAGGATTAATTAAAGACAAAGATACTGAAATCACATGCATGGTAACATGGCAAAAATTATAGTGGAAGAGGAGCACATGCATGGCTGGAAATAATAATACCTTTTCCAGTTTTCAGACAGCTTCAAAATGGGGTATTGTAATTTACACCCTTCTAAACAGACTATTATTAGAATTTGTTGTTTAGCATATCATTAGTTTGAAGAATTAGCTCCTACTTAAGGCTTATGGTCAGTGTGTACTGATCTGTAATTTGTTTTTTTAAGGATATTATCCTGTACTTTTTATGATTTTAGTGTGTACTTTGTACTTTATATATTTTATACATTTTAAACATTATTTTTATTTTATTGAGTCAGCATGTTACCTTCTCCAATTTAGCTGTTGTTTTAGTTTTTTATTTTTTGTTTTGTTGTCAAATCTGTTGTTTTTTTTAATCAACCTGTTGTTTTAGTCTTAACCATTTGGTTTGTGGAAAGAGGCCTTGGTGATTCAGATATTATTCTAGCCATAGTTTGAATTTAGATATCAATTTGACTTAGATTTATTAATCATTGAGTTTAATTACTATGTTGTATTTTTATCTATATTAATGCAGTGTTGACTTTTTTATGTTGTATTTTAGCTCATTTAGTTTAACAAACTTTATGATTTGTCTGCAATATTCACATTTGATTTGTTAAACAATTATTGATAATACTTATTTTATCCTCAAAGTGAGTTTTTCAACTTAGAGGATCCCCAGATTTGAGGCGGGGAAGTGAAGGGAATGTGTATTTTACAAATTAATATTTAAAAAGGAATGATTGTAAGTAGAAAATCAAGAGGTGTAAGTAACATCTCCTTATTGTTTAGACTTTTTATTACTAACTAGATCGATCCAATGCTAATATCAACTGGACTAACTGGTTCTCTTACTGGACTGTCTGTCACGTATCCAACGCTCAAACATTCCAAAGGCACTTCAAAAATAAAACATATAAGTTACTTTATTTTTTCGTCTAGTTGATAAGAAGTTGATACATACCCCCACCAAAGCTCTCAACTCGTGAAAATGTCGTTAATAGATATTTGTAAGATCCTAATGATCCAACTCCTCTAACAAAAAATACATAATAATAATAAAAATAAAAACATGCATTTAAATTTTGAAGTTAAGATTTATTAAACGCATGTATTAATAAAGAGAATTGATTGTTGTATATACGACAAAAAAAAAGTGTTAGCAACACTCTCTATCACATTAACAACAATAAAAAACACTCTCTATCACACACTTTTTAATACACTTTATTTGATTGGTTAAAATTCACATGAGTCTCACAAAATTATGTGGATCTCGTATGAATTTGGCGACACTTATGTAAATTTTAACCAATCAAAAAAGTTATATTGAAAATAATATGTTAAAAAATGTATTAGTAACTTTATTTATACCATGAATCAACCATTCCTCATCAAGAGTATAAGAGTCAAACAAAAAGGTAACAACATAAAGGGGACTCCCTTTCTAACTATCTGTTATTTATAAAACTTGGTACATTATGCATTATATTTTAACTATCTAAATAGGCTTGGATCTATTCAAAGAAAATAGATAATTAAGTGTTCGTGTTTGAATTCACTTTTAGGAGAATAAAAAATGATTCATAAGACTTAAACTCAATTATTATAATTGATTTTATCTCTAAAATTAATTTTAATTTGAAATTAGTATTTTTAATTTTTACTTTTAAATATAATTGTTGAACTTATTTTCACAAAAACATATTTGTATTTATATTTTTAAATCTATTTTTAACTAAATTTAATTTTTGAAAATCAATTAAATAAAAATCAATTTTTGTTAAAATTGCTAATTGATTTGTTGAATGTGTTGTGGTGTAGATGGTGGTTGTGTTTGTATGTGCCCCATTTTAAAGGAAAATGGCATGAATTAAAGTGGTCCTTCGTTGTCTTATTAAAGGAGCTCGCGTAGTGCGTGGTCTTTTTGTTTTTCCATCTAAGTCCACTCTACTACCTATACTTACTTATACTAATTATTACTAGTATTAAGCACCAATCTACCTATATAGTTTCAAAAATTAACTTATACCCTAACAACTAAGGTTTAAGGCATGTATGGAAGTACATTTATTAGTCCCAATGCAATAAGGGCATCCATTTCTTCCATACTTCGTACCATAACATTCTTTCATATAGTCAGAAAATGCAATTACTTGTCCATATGCTATTGCATACCATATTCTACTACTACTATTATATGAGCTAGCTAGGATCAAATTCATCTATTTTTTATTTCGTCCGTACGGTCAATTGGTTACTTCGGGTAAGTCTTTATCCGGTGGTTATAAACTTATAATAGTATTTGGGTTGTAATGTACTTAGTTTAGTTCAATTATATGCTGCGCATAATATTTAATTATATAGAGTTTAAAAACACGATAGCTTAATTGTTGGGAGAAAAGAAGAAGATGATATTGCTAAGTGGGAGTTAAGTAGATAAGTCTTCTAAATTTTGACTTTTTTATCCTTATATAAGAAGAAAAAGTTGGGATTATGGAGTTTTAAGGAAATATCAGAGAGTAAGGGCATGTTTAGTAGCTAAGGTAATATTCAGTGCCTTCTAAAAGGTTTAGGATTTTTTTTTTTTTTTTTATTGACAAGGATTCTTTGATCTGATCTCAATTTTGAAACATTGTTCAAGGACGGATTTAATCCTTTAAGTTTATGTTCGATCATTTTTTGTCAAAATTATATTACCCAACGTATATTGACAAAACAATAAAATTAATATCAATCAATTTAGTAAAAAGAGAAAATTTTGCTAAGATAACTTGTAGCCAAAAGACATAAGATATCAAGACATTTTGAATACCAATGTCTAATGGCCTTTTCTTTGTGAAAAACCAAAAAGAAAAAAAAGAAAAAAAAAATGTGATTTGTGCTTTATTTAGTTTTTATTTTATTTTCCTTTCAAATGTTTGTCATTGATTAATGAATATTGTTATCGTTGATTTTAAATATAAAAAAAATTAAGTCAACAAAATATTATGTATTTAATCTAAAAGAGTTGTGTTAACAAATATTCTAAAAATATTTATTTTTTTACACTAAATTTAAAATTACTTGTTAAAGAATCAAAATTAGTAATTTTTTTTAAAAAAGAACAATTTGAATTTTTTAAAAATTGACTACATAATTTCCAATACGTTTGTAATGAAAATTTTATATATTTAATTATTAATAAGTGTTCTTGAGACATTTAATAGCATTTCTCAATCTAAAATTTAAATTAAACATATTATTTTCTTCGTCCTAAAATATTCGTCGCACCATTTTATACCAATTAATAAAAGAAAAAGAACATTAATTTTATCAAATTATACATATCAACTATTAATTTATTTTTATTGTCATAAAAAGTGAATAATAATAACTTTGAGTGATACACACAAAATTAATCAAAAAAATACAATTAAAAAAATATTAAAAATTGTATTAAAAATTAAAAACAAACACAAAAGAGAGATTAATGAGATGAGAGGAAGGAGAGAGAGGGAGTATGTGTACCCAATCTGTCATCATTCATCACCATGACTAATGGTAGGGTCCTCTGGCTTTCATGAGATGGATGCCAACGAGGAACACCTATAACCCCTCTCTCATGTTTACACGTGTTTAATCTCAACCAACCACCGTCGCTTGTTCTTCTTCATGCGTGGGGGAATGTTGTTATTTTAAACACCTCTTATACACTTGTTGATAAATAATATGATAAGTTGACGATATCTTAAGAAAAGAAATATAGAGAAGATCAATTATTAAATAGATGTATAAAATTTGCGAGGGTTCCAATATAAGAGTTGAAAAAAAAAAAATTAAAAACATTGTTTTCTCACCTTTCTTTAGTAGTTAGGTATCACTCTCTAGTAGAAATTCAACCTTATTCAAAAAATCAATAATATTACTCTTTCATAATAAATGTTTTATTTATAAAATAATTTGTCTTAAAATAAATGACATTTATCAATTTATAATGTAATATTTATTATTATTTTTAATTGTAGAATCTAATTAATACTACATAAAAGTTTTGTATAGTCACAAGTATTTGGACACTTTATTTGGAGGCACACACAAAAATAAATATTAATTAGTTAATTTAAAAATATATATTATTTAATTATTATTTTTTTCTATTTTTTTTCAATTGTCTAGGTGTGTTCAAATGGTGTGTTCAAATATTTGTGACCAATCAAACATTTTTCTAATATGAATACAGCACTTTTAATAAAATATTTCTCATGGCAATTGTAAATGCTTCAATATTTGATAAAAAATATTTTTGTAAAAGTATCATTATCTCTATTTTATTTATATCTTTCTTAATATGTGTTAAATGAATGACCCACTCATTATAGAACGGAGAAAATACTCATTGAAGTATTTTATCTCATATTGTTCTACTTTTAAAAATATTAATTATTTTGAATTAAAATATATTTTTTTGGTTTTGTAAGTGCAATTCCAAAGATTGTGAGTGGGTACATCTAAAATGCTAAGACGCAATTTTGAACTCACAATATATATTTCACACGTTCACAGTTAAATGTGTATGAGTTTTGTTGTTATGTTCTTTAAACTAATTTTTTGTTTTGGAAGTTTAACGACAAAACTTCTACATAGTATAATCTATCATTTATAATCTTTCTAATTATATTATGTGATATAGGGTTGACTTTGTGGTTAGAGTGAAGAAAATAGAAATTTGAATGATAAAAAATTGGCAGGTTTCAATCTTATTCTCAACAAAATACTAATAATATTAACAATAATAATAATAATAATAATTATCGAAAAAAACAATCTTTCTAATTATTCTATGTATCAACTAATATGTTAATAAAATTATTTTAGTAAATAAATTTTATTTTATCATAAATATTAATATAGTCATAATTTTTTTTAATTGACATTTAGCATAAGATAAAGTAAGTAATTGAGTGAAATGGGGAGTTGATTTTGAGGGAGTTAAAATAATAAGGAGTCATCAATTCAACTCATCTGTATAACAAAACTTAACAACTAATTAGTAATTACTAACACTTAATATGTTAAAAAAAATGGAATAAGACAAAGTACATGGTCCATTGTAAAAAATGTGAACGTGGAGTTGTCAAATATGGGGCATGGATAATTGATATTGATATATATTACATATTACTATATGCATCCAGATTTCATCAATTATCGTTGTCAGGTTCATACCAGAACAAGAGGAGAGGACACTAACACACTTTTTCATTTTTTTTATAAATAGATAATCATCATTAGAAACTCGCATAAAAATCAAAAATTTGAATCCAAAACATCATATTTAATTTAACAATAGTTTTTAAACATAATATTTGCCAATTAAAAAAAAAATTAAACACTTTTTCGTTTTGGCTTTTAAATCTCTCCATGTTATTTTTCGTAGTGAAATATTATTATTTTGGTGATTTCACAAAACAATGGCGAAATTTATGTTCATTTGTCAATTTATGGGGCCCAATTCCCTTATTATGTCATCGTAGGCATGGGCCCTATTTGGTCTTGGATGTAACCGTGACATTATTCTTTGTTAACCAAAATGGATTCTTTTCCCTTTTGGATGCATATGACTTTTGATTGACCACCTTAACTTGTTGTTATAGCCTTAATAACTCAACACATCCCTTAAGTGCATATAACACAAGTAATTAAGGAGGAAACATATTCTACTTTGGAGAGGAGAGATGTTATTAATCGAGAAAATATACCATTTATCAATTGATATCACGAGACTTCACTTTTTAAATACTCTATTTGATATTAAATATAAAAAAATATATAGTCAATAAAAATTAATATATTTTATTTAAATTTTAAATTAAATATATTTATTTTTATTGAACTCATTTTTTTTATAATTGAAATTAGAGACATAAATAAATGCAAGATTATACTAATATTTTTATTTTTTGACTCAATGGTATTTCAATTTACTAATATTAGATTTCATCTCACTCATTTGATGGTCAATATTTTTAATAATTGGATGAGTCAAAAATATTTTTTTCAATCATTGGAGGTAAATTGGACAACTCTTATTTTAAATTAATTTAGTTACTCAACTTTTAAAACAAAACTCAATATCAAAAGTTTTTATGTTTATCCAATAACTTTAAATTTTTTACTGTATTACTGTACAAAATATCTAGATTTACAATAATAATTCATAAAACAATTCCGCAAATTCTAATTAATATAAAAAATAAGAGCATAATACAATTACTATAACTATGAATTACTCAATGTAAAAAAATATAAACAAAAATAAGAGCATAATACAATTACTATAACTATGAATTACTCAATGTAAAAAAATATAAACAAAAATAAGATTTAAAAAATTAATATAATAAATTAAATTTTAAATTAGTTACATCAGTTTTTCAAATAAATTTTTTTTTATATTTTATTTCAGAAGATAAAGTTTTTTATAACAAATTACATAATAAGATAAGGAGGACGAGAGGTTTGGTTGAACTTTACAACAATTTAATTCATATTAATATTTTATAATTTATTTATGAATTTAATTTATATAAATTTAATTAAATTTATTTTAAACTCCGTTTATTATTCAAACATTTTCAACGTTGATATTTTCTGTCGATTGTCTTGACATTGTGTGTCGGTATCAATGTTGATTCTTAACCAACCAATTCAATTCTTTTCCGGACCACATCTTTTTGGCTTATTTTTAGCTGTTTTTCTCATTCTCTTTTCTTTATATACTTATCTTCACGTTGTCTTCAATTCATTGTCCTTTCTTTCACAATATATATGAATTAATATAATTAAAGGCATACATTAAACTTATTTAAACGACATTAAGATTGTTTATAACAATATACAGAATAGATTGATGTTACATATAATTAAGCTCCATGAAGTCATGAGTATGATTGATTCCTAAGCTCTTGCCGCAACAGCTCTGAAAGTTATTCCTTTTAACTCTTACTAGACTGCTATAACCTATAGAAAAAAAATGAAAGGCATTAGTAATTTAAAGTTTAGACGGAAGGAAAATTAAATGAGACCAAAAATTATTCCAGTCAAAAAAATTAAATCAGACTAAACATTATTCTAGTAAAAAAAATTGAATCAGACTAAAAATTATTCTAGTCAAGATTCAAATTCACATTCCTTTGAACGATTATTTCTTAATTAAAGTTAATTAATTACTTGAGTTCAATTATTTGATTAGTGTTTGGTTCTATGTTTGGAACTCTCATAATTGATTCTAGAGGTGTAAAAGAAATATTTGATTATTCTCGAGTGAAAATTGATTTCATCTCTAGATTAATTCTAATTACATGAAGCTAAAATTTGTAATTTTTAAACTTAAACATAAATTTTATGTTCAACTCACTTTTAGGTAAATATATCTAAACAAAAATCATTTTACATTCAAATCACTTTTAATTAAAATTAATTTTATAAAATCAAATAATTCAAAATTAATTTTAATCACCGCATAATTAAATACACGCTATTTGTATATCTATCTATCTCTATATATATATCTATATATACGATTATATTTATAAGCATTGACATTATTTTATTACTATTACCTGCTAGCTATATTATCGTATGTCCTGGTGATTTCCCTTTGTGGTGTTACCTATTGATTTTGTCCTCTTGTCCATGCTTATCAATATTTTCTATTTTAACTTTCAATTATGATTTCCTTTTCATTCCTAGTTAGCAAGGGTTTCTTGTTCTTACTTAATGGAAAAAAAAAATTGATTGTTATTGTTGTTGTTCTACTTTTCTTTCGAGTGAAGCTAGCTAGCTTCATTGATTTGGTATGTTATATATCAAAATCAAATAGTGGTTGCAATATTCATTACCAGTATTTTTCATTTTGAAATGAAAGGAAAATGACATTGTATAAGAGAGAGTTGAAAGAAAAATAAATTAATAGAATAAATTTAAATTTATTTGATAAAATAAGCGATTAAATATATGACATACAAAATATTTTTAATTAATATTTGGATTTTTTACTAGTTAACATAATGAGATAAAAATTAGAAAATATATGATACACTATAAATTATTATTTCAGTTTCTGATATAAAATAAAAACACAGTTAAAGAAAATTAATGTATCTAATTTAAATTTTAGATTAGATAAATTAATTTATTTTTATTTATTTTTATTTATATTTAAAAACAAAAGAAATATAAATTTAGTATTTCAAAAAACGATATAGAGTTAACTTGTGATAAAAAAACTATTACCAAGTAATTCTATTGTATTTATACAAACATATACAGTATAAAGCTACATACTATAAGTTAGCCTGCAGTCTGTGTTTGCCACACAAATATAAATTAATAAGCTCTTAATTTAATTTTTTTTCTTTAAAGTCAATACTAAAAGAATGCAACTCTAGCTAGAGCCCTTATATTAGATAGTAAGAGTTTTTATCAACTTAACCAGATATTATGAATTCAAATTCATCACTGAGAAGACAGTAATTATCTTTTGAAGAAGAATTTTGACATTTATTGTGGTCTTACATAACTCAAAAGATAATAGCTAGTTTTTTTTAAAAAAAATACTAAAAGAATGCGGTCGGCAAAGATAGAGTATCCGTGTTTTTCTCCTATGTCATAACCAAACAAGGTTTTTGAAAGCTAAACCTTAGTATAACTATAAGGTAGCGTTTCACTAACACAATACCATACAAATGTGGATTTGATTTGATCATTTTTTCACAAATTGACACGATATTTTCTTCACCATTTGATTCGATCACACAAAAACGGACACAACAAACAACTTTACCAACATCTTATTTAATCGTAAATTTTGGCATTTTGCAATTGTTTGATTAATTAATTCCATATATCTATGAATCAAAATTAGGAAAATTGAGCTATATTTAAAATTTGAATGATAAAACAATTAATAGTAATAATTTATTTTTCTTATATTTTTTTTTATGGAGATAAGTCCACGTTCTCTATAAATTTATCTTGTTTTTTATTCACCGGAAAAATATAGTTTTGAGTCATTTTTTATTCGGAATTATCACGTGCTTCTTCTTTCCATGTTTTAATCTAAATAAGTGGTTTTCTACTCAAAATAGGTTTTTCTTTTCGTGTTTTTTCTTCTTTGTGATTTTGTCGTCTCAAATTGACGTTTTTTATTTTCTACCTTATTACAGTGTTTATTTGATTTCCCGTATTATTGCAATATCTATTTCATTTATGTTGACATATCAACTTCAATCAATTACTAATTCAACCAAATTACTAGGTCGTCAATATTACATATCCAAATACAGGGGTATTTTTGTCATTTTATTTTATTTTTCATATTATTTGTAAACATTATGCCGTTTTATATTATTAACTTGAATGTTATGAGTAAATTCGCATATATATTCTTTCCAATTTTAACGATGTTAAATTTGTATTTGAATGAATGAATATCATTATTTTTTTTGTAAAAAAAATTATTTTATATAAAGTAAAAAATAAATTATAAATGAAAAAAAAATGATTTTATTAAATGATTTTTTATTAACTATTAGTAAATTACAATTATTATAAACGTAAAGTGAATTAATAATGAATTGAGAATGATTCCTCCATTTTTTAGGTGAGAATAGTTGAGTTATTTAATCCACAACTAAAAACACACTTATTTGTCATATAAATAGACATGATAACGAGGGGGAGTTGAGGAAAATTGTCTCGCCTATCTTTACCTTTAAAAACCCAGCACTCGGCGGGATCGTATTTTTGCCTCATCTCACACTTGATATGTATATTAAAAAAATCAATTAGAAAAAATATTTATCATCACTAATTAAGTAATGCAATTCATCGAAATTATTAGAACAATAAAAAAAAATTAAAATTATACTGTAAAGAAGTAAAATAAAATAAAGTTTCTAATTAAGAGATTAAAATTCAAAATATATGAAATTAAAGTTAATAAATATATAAAAAATATGTATCTTTTTATTAGCTAGACGAGCTTGGAGCAAAGGTAAATTAAGTGGCCAAGTGGGTCAACATCTCCACCATGGATATTAAAAAGTGGGAAGAACTCAGACTCGTCGCAATCAAAATAGTCTTTCCTTGTCAACTCACAGAGTAGATCCTTATTGCAATGCCAAAAATAAATAATTACAAGAAAATATTACAATAATTTAAGATATTTTGATAAATTATAATTAATAAATTTAGTATATTAAGATTAAATTCTATTTTAATACCTAACACAATTCTATAGATAATTTAATTTTTAAGAAATTTGCATGTTGCATTCAGTTCAATAACACATGATCTTAATTGATGAGTGGCTTAATTATTTTTATTATAATATAATAAAATGAGGATTTTTTTTTTGTTTATTTTTATTTCTATAAAATTACCATATTTTAAATTTAGTTTATAAAAATGAATTTATTCACTTTTAATTTTTATTTTAATTTTATAGACATTTTTTTAATGACTAAATTAATTTTTATAACGGCTTTGGTGTGGATTCGATTTGATGTCCACCCATTCTCTCCTTTGTGTGCGTGTGTTGGCCACTAGGTCATTGCCTGATAAAAAAAAAATCTTATTTAATTTTCTTTTAAAATCATAATTCTAAATATATTAAAATTTATGTAGGACATTATGTTTAAATTACATAATAAATGAATAAATTTATGAGTTAACACATTAAAAAATTTATAATCTCTTTTTATAAGATTTATGATTAAAATTTCTTTGTTGTTTGATGTAAGATTTTAAAAAAAATTCAACATGTATAATGACTTAATTAAAAAAACCCCTTAATTACAAGGTTTTCTCGAATGATTGTAATATAACATTTTTAGTTAAATTATGTTCTAAAATATTTGAACTTTATCTTTAAAAATGAATCTAGACTTAATTTAACATAAATTATACTATAAACTCCTAATGGTGAATCCGATTTATTTTCACTCTTAGTAAACATATGAATAAACACATTAATAGAATTCGTAAATAAAAAAGATGAATTATTATTTAAAAATAAATTGGGAGGGATTAAAAATGTGGGAAAGGGGTAATAAAGAGTCCTAGTCTATACTCTAGAGTTAGTGTCCACCTATTTCTACGATGGCTTGCTTTCACATTAACCTCACCTCATCATCCGACCAAAAACTCGCGGGCCCTCACTTCACTCTCCACCTCTCTCATCACGCGTGTCTCTTACGCGCTACTATCTTTTACTCTTTAGCCACTAGCCACTATCATACTCTATGTCTTTTCTTTTTCTTTTTTCCGCAAACTTTAATTTTAATTTTAATTTAATGTTTGTTCAAAAATAGCAAAAGCCATATACTTATGCTTCAAAACGGATAACTCAACAACACACACCAAGTTTCCTTTATCATTAAAAATTTCCATTACTTATATGATGATGATCATTAATTAAAGTAAATGTTAAAATGCGTTACTTTGTCAGCTTATGACTTATTGCAGGCACAGGGATATAGTCAGTGGTGGTAGGGATGTTGAGTTAAACACTGAGACTGATGGAATTGGAAGCACTGTCACATAATAATAATAATAAGTAATTAATTAATTTACCACTGCCACCACTCCTAGCAAATTTTTACTAACATCGTCACCACCACCACCAAACACAATTCTTATTTTTTTCCTTTAACATGCGACATTTTCTGACAAAGTACCGTAACATTATCGTAATTATTTCTACCTATCTCTTTCTTTTTGGAAATTACCCACTATCTTTATCATATCATGTCATCATAATTACTGTATTTTTTGTTTTTGCTTCCATCATCACTCAATTCTATCTCTCAACCAAAAACACACTTCCACTACTGTTCGGAATGCTTTATTCCCTTATTTTTCATTAATATTACTCAATCCATATCAAAATAATTCAATTATTTAATACATATTAAAAAATATATCTAAATGAATAAAATAAATTACTTTTACTAAATATTATTTTTATTAGATATTAGTGCATTATCAATATTATAAATGTATAATAGAAAATATTGTATTTAAAAATGATGTAAATAGTATTAATTAAATCTTTTAATTAAAAAAAAATATTTTGAAAATTAAAAAGATATTCGTTTTAGAATTTGTATTCTCTGAACTAAATATCTTTCTATCGTTTCTATTTTTTTAAATTTTACTTTATTTTTAAATTTGTTTATTTTGATTGAAAATTTATATTATAAAGATTATAAATATAAAATTTTACACAAATATAAAATCATTTAATATTTCGATAAAATGCATTAAAATTAACATCTTATTCACATTTATTGAAAGTTAATGTCACTAATTATAAACATCTTTTTAATTTACTAAATTTATTTATTATTTTTTTTTCAAATATAATCATAATTAATACTATTAATTTGTTTTAGAATAT
>JBBPBQ010000003.1:49510398-49547320 GCA_037974755.1 Cicer yamashitae
ATTTAATATTTATACTGTATTTTTAAATTGATTTTGAATAATTCATATGAAAATACTTTTTTATTTCTAGATGAACTTCATCATTTTCTTACTACATAGTAAATATAGAGTAAAAAGTTATTTCATCTATTCTATAACGAGTAACTCATATATAAATATAAAATTATTTAAAATAAATGATTTTTTAATTTATCATATAATATTAATTTTTATTTGTTTACTGTTTTTTACATTATATTAACATATATTTTAATAAAAATAATTTTTTTTAAATACTAATATATATTCAAAAGACAATTAATAAGAATCTAAATATAAAAATAAAATATTAAAAATTGTGCTTTTATATTTTAGAATTGTAAAAAAGTATTTATATCATCCAACTTAATTTATAGATCTTTGTTATATTTGTAATGATGAAATGAATGACTAGTTGTGTAATGGAAGAAATATTAAAGTAATGGAAAAGATGTTTGGTTTGGCTGGCTAAGGAATAGGATTGGTTTGATTAGTTTAATAGGCTTTGGAGAGTGTTTAGCATCCGTGTGTGTGTGTGACTTGTGAAACACAAATACTTGTCCCTTTCTTCTTTTCCCTTTTTTCTCTGAGATCTGAGAGACAAACTAAACTAGAACAAAATATCACCTCAAAAACTTCAACTCTTTTTCCATCATGAAACTCGTGAACCTTCTTGCTCAAGTGAACATGCTATCATTCAGAATCTCTCTGTAACATACAAACCACCTACTCAATTATTCTCATTCATAAACTTAAATTACTCATCACAATTTCATTTTTCAGGTTCTTCAAAAACTAATGGTTCTCTTCTGATTACAAAAAAATAAAATAAAAAATATCAAAACAATCAAATTGTTCTCTCTAAGAAGTTGAAGTTTCTGTCTTTTCTTTGTGGGGTTGTAAGATTCACATTTGTTGAACCAAAGAAGCAAGCAATTCAATTTTCTACCGCACATTTTTTAGCGCGTGACAATAAGGTAAAAAAGTTAAAAACAGAGTACTCTGTTTCTGTTTCTGTTTCATTTCAATGTTTTTTGTTTGTTTTTCTTTGAAAAGAAAAATTAACAAAGAAGTTGCTTATATAGTTTCTGATTATTTTTTCAAATCTCGTTTGATTTTGTCACAACATTCACTGAAAAATTGTTCCACTGTTTGATCACTTTTTCTTTCTTTCTCTGCTACGAAACAGAACAGAAGATTGAAACCGATGAAGGAAGCTGAGAAAAGCTTAGATCCACAACTATGGCACGCATGTGCTGGAGGAATGGTTCAAATGCCATCAGTGAACTCAAAAGTTTTCTACTTTCCTCAAGGTCATGCAGAACATGCTCAAACCAACGTTGATTTTGGAGCCTCTTTTCGAATTCCACCATTAATCCTCTGTCGTGTAGCTTCTGTGAAATTCTTAGCCGACCCAGAAACAGATGAAGTATTTTCAAAGATAACTTTGATTCCCTTAAGAAGTTCAGAGCTTGAAAATGAAGATTTTGATGGTGTTGATTCTGAGAATTCAGAAAAGCCTGCATCTTTTGCTAAGACGTTAACACAATCAGATGCTAACAATGGTGGTGGGTTTTCTGTTCCGAGATACTGTGCAGAAACGATATTTCCTCGGCTTGATTACTCGGCGGAGCCGCCGGTTCAAACGGTGATTGCTAAGGATGTTCATGGCGAGGTTTGGAAGTTTAGACATATCTATAGAGGAACACCAAGGAGGCATTTGTTGACAACTGGTTGGAGTAGTTTTGTGAACCAGAAGAAGCTTGTTGCAGGTGATTCTATTGTGTTTCTGAGAGGTGAAAATGGTGAACTTTGTGTTGGGATTCGTCGCGCTAAGAGAGGGATTGTTGGTGGTTTGGAAACACCTTCTGGATGGAGTTCTGTGAATGGAAGTTGTGGTTTTGGAGTTGGAGGTTATGGTGCTTTTTTGAGAGAGGAGAATAAGTTGTTGAGAAATGGGTGTGGGAATTTGAGTCCTAATGGTGGGGGTGTAGGTGGTAATTTAGGGGGTGGAAGAGTTAAAGTGAGTGGTGAATCTGTGAGGGAAGCTATGAGACTTGGTGGTAGTAATCAACCATTTGAGGTTGTTTATTATCCAAGAGCAAGTACTCCTGAGTTTTGTGTTAAGACTTCAGCTGTGAAAGCTGCTATGAGAATTCAATGGTGTTCTGGTATGAGGTTTAAAATGCCATTTGAAACTGAGGATTCTTCTAGGATTAGTTGGTTCATGGGGACTATTTCTTCTGTTCATGTTGTTGATCCTATCCATTGGCCTAATTCCCCTTGGAGACTTCTTCAGGTACCACTCTCTTCTTCTATTTTATTTTATTTTATTTTATTTTGGAGAACATGTTTGTGATAATCTGATTCCTTAACTATATCTTGATTTAAGCCTGAAGGGTTTCAATTTCTTTGTGTTGGGAATGACTCATAGTTTACTGGATCTTAGTATTTAAACACAAGTTCTAATTTGTAATCCTAAGTTTGAATAATAGAAAGAACTGCGTTTATAGATGTAGGGACAATTGGCTGAACTCCGTGTATCAATCTTTGTGTGTTATTTGTTTGCATTTTCTGGTATCTGTTTCTTCTGAACCAGGGTTGGTGTTCTAACACTTTGAATTGAAGGTCTCTTTTGAGAGTTTGGTTATGCTATAATATATGTAAAGAAAAATGCCTGGTGTTCCTAGTCCATGAATATATCTATAGTTATACTTTTCTATGTAAAAACATTCTTGTCCTAGAGTTTGAAATGCCTAATGTATATTATTTACATTTAATTTGATTGTATTAAAGCCTTAGTTGAGCTGAATTTGAACTTGTAGAAAGACTTGCCATGAATCATGATTAAACTTTTTGCATTATAATAACTTCAGGTTACATGGGACGAACCGGATTTGCTACACAATGTGAAGCGTGTGAGTCCATGGTTGGTTGAGTTAGTATCAAACATGTCAGTGATTCATCTCACACCATTCTCGTCACCGCCAAGGAAGAAATTTCGTTTTCCACCACATCCCGATTTCCCTCTCGATGTTCAATTTCCGTTACCGACTTTTTCAGGCAACCCGTTCGGGACTAATAACAATGCTCCTGCAAGCATACAGGGAGCCAGGCATGCTCAAATTGGAATATCTCTCTCAGATTTTCACCTTAACAACAACAAACTTGAGTTAGGAGTGTTTAATCCAAACCATAATGAGATGATGATGATTTCTAATGGCAGCAACATAGTAAACAACAACAATCATGATAAGAAGAACAAAGAAAGTTTATCATGTTTGTTAACCATAGGAAACAATTCTCACAAGAGTTTGGAAAAATCTGATAATAATAATAATAGTAGTAATAATAATAATAATAGAAATGTTAATGTTAAGAGACACCAATTTTGGCTTTTTGGTCAACCAATACTCACTGAGCAACAAATCTCAAAAAAATGTTCTAGCAATGAGAATAAGGAGAAAGAAAAGTGGTTTTTGAGTGACACAAAATCTTCTGAACAGTTTTCATCACCAGGTAAATCTTCTACTGTTACTAGTAGTGATGAGTTTTGTTGGAAACAACAAATTGGAATATTAGATAGTGGTCATTGCAAGGTATTCTTGGAGTCAGAAGATGTTGGAAGAACAATAGATTTGTCACGTGTTGGTTCTTATGAAGAACTGTATAGAAAACTGGCAAACATGTTTGGAATAGAAAGGTTGAGTCATGTACTATACCGTGATGCAACAGGTGCTGTTAAACAAACTGGTGAAGAACCCTTCAGGTATTATTCTTCTTTTTATCCAAATCATTTATTAATATGAACATTTTATTCATTTTTTACTTATGATTGTAATGAGAGTGTATCAAAACTAAATCTCTTGTTTTATTGGGTTTTTTTGCAGTGATTTCATGAAGACAGCAAAAAGATTGACAATTCTGATGGATTCAGGCAGCAAAGATACTAGAAGGTGTGACAAAAAAAGTTAATGTTATTACTTGATTATTAATTTATTATTTATAGTTTCTTAGTTGAGTATATATGAAGGAAACAAACATTTTTTGTGGATTTTTTTTTTGCAGGGTGTGTATCACAGGAACTAGGAATGCTGAACGTGGATTAGATGCATCAAATAAGACAGGACCTCTGAGCATATTTGCATGATACTATGGTGTTGCATTGCATCTGAATTAGTACTATATAAGATATTTATATCAGAAGTTGAAGGATATATTCTTATTAAAGAGACCTTCAAATTTAATCATATTTTGGAGTATTAATTTTTGTTTAAGTTGTAGAAAACAATTATTATTCCTTTTTTTTAGGAAAACAATTATTAATCCTGTTTCATGCACAATTACTATTCTAATGTTAACCGACATTTGGCTTCCATTAGCAACTTTTTAAAATTGAAACCATTAATTAATCTATTGTCGTGTACTTTGTAGTACTGATATTTCTGATTGAAAGTGTGTCTCGACGTCTAATATGTATCAATGTTTGAATCGATACATCAATTACATTCAATTTATTTTTTTAAATTATTGTCGGTGTCTACCGACGTTTCAGTAACGTATTCGGTGTTCGTGTTTCAATGACTTGGTATGGCATGAGTATCAAGTTTAAGGTGTAATGCGAATCTTTCAAATATATGAAGGTTTACGAAGAAATTCATGAAATTCATGTATAGTATAATTGTGCAAATTCAATGCAATTTTAGGCACAATTTTTGTGTTTTTTTAGGTATATTGCTAAAAAATTCTATGCAGCTAACTTTGGGATGATAGTCATACTAACAATGTGATTATTTACTAACAATGTTAGAATAAATCCATGGTGGGCTCCATATTTTGATTGTAAGGTTGAAGAATTTTGGTTTTAGAAATTGGGTTCGAGTTTTAGGTTTTGACTTTATTAGCACTTGGTCTAGCTTTCTTTTGTAGCTTGTTTGGGTTTCAAATCATATGTGACCAAATATGAGGCATGCTACTTTCATGGTTTCCTATTTCTAGATATCATAATTATAATATATGACATTTTTTCTACTTTACGGCTTTACCATCTTAAGATAATGAACATTTTGATAAATAAAGACACATAGTGAAAGGGTAAAAGGAAGAGTTTGTCTCTTATGAAATTATAGTAGCTATAACATCACATAATTATTTTGGAAATTGGCAAGTTACTCACTATGGATGGAATTATGTGTTCAATCAAAATAAACCCGACATTGAACTCTTTGACTACTGCCTCCTAAATTTTCAAATAAGTGAAAGCATTGAAACTATATACTTACAATAATCAGCATAATCTATATGTAGGTCCCCTTCACCCGTCCCAACAGTGTCATCTCACCAACTTCTCAAACTATATTTTATGCATAGAACATGGTTTCGTTTAATCAACAATATATTATGAATATAATGATAGTCTTATCCATAACTCATCACGCTCAATTTCTTAATCATCTAGCAATTGTCAGAGAAAAACTTGATGAAAAATGGGGTCTGTGATAATTAATCTTCTGGTGGTTTCTTCATATATTTATTTATTTACTATTAATTAAGTCATTTTATTTAACCACTTTATTATTAATTTGATCTCTAAAATTACAATTTATTTGAAGAGTAAAACAGTGTCAAAAAATTGTCATTTGACAAAAGAATTGATATAAGTATCATTCGAGAAGTGTTTGATATATTCACAATCTACTTTTTCTATTTGTGTGTGAATAATGAACATATATTATTTGTGTGTGAAGAATGAACATATTATTATTTTTATATATTTTTTAAAACTAAAATATTAATCTTAAATTTGTACCATCTTATCTTTAACATAATCTTACTAATGTCGATGGCATGAATATATAAGATTCAAATTTGTTACCTCAGATAGCGTAAATGTATGAAGTGCATAAGAGTTAATTATTTTTGCCAAGAGATTTAAATTGCATTTTTAAAGAAATCGTTTGATATCTTCTCAACGATTCTGTTTGAAACAGATAGAGCAACAAGAATAATCTATTCATACAACAATTATTTTGCAAAGAGCATTAAAACAGGGATCTCCAATTAAATTAAAAAAAAATACTTTGTATTAGAAGTATGCAAGCATTATTAATATTTATTAATTATTCAATTGTTACGCTAATGATCAAATTACCTGAATTTATAAGACACTTAAGTAAACATGAAATATGCAATATTGATTAAAATATTAATTCTATCTTTAATTTAAAAAATTAGTTGTAAATTTTATTTTTGGTGAGTGTGCTTATGAATATCCAATGGAGTTAAAAATCGAAATGAGTGGAGTGCGTTACATGAATGTTTGCACGTGAGAGAGAAGACAAGACAGGTTGTTGATCCCAATCCCAAGAAAACCACCTTAAGATTATTTAGTGTCTTGTTAAGTTTCGTTGAGTCCTATGCCAAGCCACGATCTGCCACACGTGCGAGTGAGACCGAACCAATACCAAAGCAGATGAGAAGTATTACTTCAAATTTCACAAACCGTTTCACGTGATGTGTCCCCGTTTTGATGCTCGAGCTTTTTCCTCCTTTTTTTTGCTTATAGGAGTCATACAATTTTTTATCAATATTCATTCCATCTTTAATATAAAATAAAATCTCCTTCCAGCTTCAATTATAAATTGCATTTGTTAGTCTCAAATAAAAGAAAAATCAATTATTATTATTAGTATTTTTTTTCTTCTGGAAATGAGATAGTAAATATAATCAAAAATTCACACACATAAATATAAGATATAATATTCAACTTAATAATATTGACATTTTGTCAATTGGACTAAGGTGACAAAAAATCAACCAATTTAATCACATTTAATGAATTTGTTCTAGGAAATAACCATAATAATAAGAGGTAAACTAGTAATTATATTATTTTTACATAAAATTAAAAAAAAATATATGCACAAAATTATCATAGTGAACGTAGATACTTTTGTTTATAATTGAGATTAAAAAACATATATTTAGTTTAAATTTGAATCAAATATATTTTTCTATTTATATTTAAAGTAGAAAGGAGTAATATCAAGAAATTTCAATTTATGTGATTTGATATTTTTATTCTCCATCGCCCTCCTTTCAAATCATTAAAATTATCCATGGATAAAATGAAAATTAGTTGATTATTTATTGTGAACCAAAACCAAGAACACATTAATTGGGATTTTAATGGGGATCACTCTCTTGATTTGCAAAACTCTAATCTCAAGCTTGACCATAATGAAAGTACCATTACGGAAATTTATGGATGAAAAATAATGGTAAAGAATGGTATGAGTCAAATGGTCAAAGGGGGCAAGCATTGGAAGTGTGTGTCGAAATAAGAAGAAAATAATGGAGGCATGCTCAATTCACAAAGTAGTAGTTTGAGAGACAAAGAATACTCGTTCCGAGGAGTTGAATTTCCTTGTTTTCAGTTACAAAGCCATAGTTTATGGAGCTTGTTTTCTTTGCATTGGAATAGGGAGGCATCTTCTTATTTTAGCTACCATCCCACACTTCCCTCATCAAAACTATGTTTTTCCCTTTTTGCGGCAATGCATTGCATATTGTTCATCTAAGCTTGCTGCATGTACTCATTAATTTATTCTGCTGCTGCTCTGATTTTAAATATAAATAAAAATTAATAAGTTATATTTTTGCGATGCCTAAAAATAAAACAATATTTTTACAATAATTAAAAATAAAAAATTTATATTTACGGCGATCAACAACATTTTTTTTTTTTTTTATTTTTGTCCCAAAGTTTTAGTTATTTTAGAAAATAAAATCAATGATAATTTTCTTTGTACCCTTGCAAAATCACATGCATGCTTTGAATGAATTTTACTTTTAATAAATCAATTAAGGGTAAAAGAGTTTAAATTTATCTAACTTTATTATTTCTTAACATGTGTTTTCAAAGGTAAAAGAAATAAAAATCGAGGCGGAGGGAGTATTAAACAGTCATTTTGATCTTAAAATATGTGAAAGGATGTCTCTAAAGTATCTGAATGAAAGAGAATTACAAAATCATCCTAGGGTGTCTTCTGGTAGTAATTTTATGAAACAAAATGTCTAACAAGAGATGCATTTGAAGAGCAAACTAACTAATAAAAAACATACTCAATTAATAAACTAACAAATAAAACATCTATAAATATGTTTGTAATTTTGACATATTTTTAAATATTATATTGACAATGTCTCATACATTTAGATATCAAAATAATTGTCTATTTTGATGATTAAACTATAATAATTTATTTTGGATTAGAGCTTTATCTCTCCACTTCAAAATTTTATGCACCAAAAGAATATATTGATTAGTGCTTTGATGATCACAAACACTTCTTTTCAATAAAAACTAAAAGTCTTTATTGTCGATACGATTGAGCCAATAATTTAAGAATTGTTATTTCGACGAGTTTAATTTTGAGAGATAAAATATTAAAAGATATTAGAAGGATATAATATTTCATATCCCTCAATTTATAGATCAAATGTTAAAAATATATTGTCTTTGTCCCATTTTTATAAGATCTCGTAGAACTTTTCACATATATTTTAAAAAATTGATGGTATAGTAAATTTATATATTTTGTGTGTTACTTTTACTAAATTGTCTATTGTAAATTAGTAATTCTAATATGGGTAAATTTAGAAGAACAAAAAATACGTATAATAATTTGTACAGACTTATATTTGAAGAAGATTTTTTTCTTCTTCAATAGGTGTTTATAACTAGGGATTGAGAGAGTATATTCTATCCTTCAAATATTAAAACCATTATCCCTCAATTTCTAGATTAATTGGTAGAAATATATATCGAAGAGGTCAGTTTGGAAGGATAGAATATTTCTAGTTTAATATATACCAATTAATTTCAGGATGACCAAGTAGTGATAGAATATTAGAAGGTGTAAGAAAGTGGAGTCGAGTTAAGGTATAATGATTGAAGGAAAGAATATGGGCTTTAAGCACCACCATACCATAGCGACAAAGATTGGCATGCATGGGTCACCAACTCGTGTGGTGGATCATGTTTTTATTTTGTCTTCTTTATGATCTAATACAATTGTTGGGCCCACTTAGGACCAAGTCCAGTCAGTCTTTCTTATTACCTTGAAAAGTGGTATTGCATGATTAATTCAACGACTAAACTAATCCACCATAAGTTAAAATGTTATTGTTCTTGTATCCTAACATGATGCAACGGTTAGTTGATAAAGTTTCTCATTTAATCAAAATGTGAGTTTTTTACCTCATATATCTACATTTATTTCTAAAGTCAGAATGAATGTTTCATACAGAGACACTTTTGGTGGATGATGGTACAACATATAGTTCGAATTAGGTCATCCTCAAATTAATTAATACAAATAAAAGAGGATTTTATCTGAAAACATTATAATAATTCTAATTAGTTGTAGTAGAGTTCGAGACCCATACCATCATGAATCTCGTAATCTTTGTACCTGTTTGTGCAGCCACAAGCTTCTTCAACTCACCGATTGCACTTCACACATACCTTCTTCCCCAATCTATCGTTCAACACAACTTCTATCATCTTCTTTCTTCGATTTTCGCCTCATTGTTGGGCCTCCATTAGAAACTTCTAGACAGTACATCTAATCCCGTCTCTTTTCGTTGGGACAAAAAAAAGAGATGTAATGGTAATATGGTATTGGTATTTCTAGTTATCCGTATCGGTTATTCAATGAATAAAAAAAATACTCTATTATTAAATACAAATTTTGATTGTTTTAGGAATTATTATGTTGTAAAAGGAAGAAGAAAAACCAAGTAGTTAAATTTAAGCGAGTAAGAAACTTTTTTAAAAATAAATTGTTTGGGAGAACTCAAATTCGAATCCTACTAAGAACAACTCTTGATTATATTTTACTTATTTACCGATTACACTTTCAGAACAAATATCTCAAATCTGCTAAACATTTATGAAGCATATATCAATTTCGGTAAGAACATTGTTCTTAATCCAACACAACATATAGCAGACGACAATCCTTAATACTAACTGTCATCCTAAAATATTAAACTTTTTACGATCACAATAAATCATAAAATAAAATATGTAGCATCAAATTAAATATTGGACAATATACGCAACAAATGGCAGCCGTTCCCTCTCGCACTCTTTTTTCTTGGGTACCATGAAATCTTTCGTAACAAATAAGAATTCTTATAAAAATCATGTTTTTATCACCTAAAGACATGCTTTGATGAGTCATATCATGCATGATCAATCTCTGCAAATGTGACGTAATATGTATACATGTGACATTCTCCTCCATTATAGACACGTATAATTGCCACAAGTATTATGTTATTACAACAAGACGTTGGTTACTACATAAAAATAAACCATCGCAACAATACAAAAGATTAAAATAAAGTTTGTAAATTGTCAGAGGCATTGTAACTTTATCAATGTTATACGAAAGTTAAAATTAAGCATACAACGTACAAGTCACATAGAACTTAGAAAATAAACCCTCCAGCGAACATTTTGTACCAGCCACATACACGAGTGCATATAAGCATCAACGTGGAAATGACCCCAAAACTAAGAGCAGTGCCAATTCGATAAATGTGGGAGATCCCCGTAAATTAAATCACTTACAGGATAATAAAGCAAAACTTAGAATAATAAACAAGCTCAATATCTAGTAAGCGTGAAAAGAAATAGGACACAATTGAAACAAAATTATACTGTACATTAGTTTGCTGCATACGCCCCTGCAAACCAAGAATCAGGTCCATTGGTGTTGGTCCAACTTTCCATACAGCAAAAAGCATGGTTTACCATTAAGTCAATCACTCCAGAACAGCAACCTCTTGGTCAACCCTCCAGTAATTCGCATCATTGAATTCCTTCATCCCGCCGGGACCACCTTCTTCGGAATTCTCCTTTTCTGCGACATTAGGGATCATGTTTCTTTTCAATGGTCCTGCTTCCCCAACTATCCCCTCTTTCAGAGCCTGTTCCATAGCCTTCTCAGTACCTTCTAATTCTACACCAACAAATTCAACATCCTCCTCAAATAGTGAGGGTACTGCTGATGATCTTTGAGTTGAATCGCCAACCCCTTCCATCAGATCTTTACTAGTTGGTGACCCATTCGAAAAGACAGATTTCACGTTTGGAGAACTAGAATTAGGGCTACCTATTTGAGCCTTAGTAGAAAGGTTGCTACCAGTCTCATCATTATCCACAAAGGGATTCATGCTTGAGCCGGAAACTTGCATATCTGAAGGTTCACCCCATCCTGCCCAATCAGGCAAAGGTCTATCACCAAAACACGCTTCATTGTCCGACGCCTCAAATCTGAAGAAACCCATATCATGTGCAGTACTTGCCTTTTCACCTTCAAAGTTCAAAGTGCCTCCATTCACAGAATTGCTACCTGTTAATCCACTGAAGAAGTTTGTGCTAGAGCTAGATGTGTCATTCATAATATTTTTGTTTTCATCCAATTCTTCATCCTCTCCAACCACTACCTCATCGTCACTGTTGTTACCACCATTAGCTGCACCATTCAAATTTATCTCATCCATCATGTCAGATGATGTTGTTCCACCATTTGCATCACCAATTCTGTCTTCTTGGAATGCAAACCAGTTGGAGTTTGTAAACAGACTACTGAAAGAAGAAGAAAAATGTTTCTTAAATTGAGATTCAAATGATAAATTACACACCAACAGTTTTCCATGCAATTTCATTAACATCCATACAACAGAATTAGGTGGATGAATGAAGCTTTTCAACACTTACTACTTTCCATGAAATTAAATACATGAAAGCAGAAAAAAAATATGTCCAGCTAGAGATAGCAGGTAAAACAACTAGATGATGATTGTTTTGGTTTAAGCAACATTCATGTGCTTCTCATTAATACATTGTTGACAATAATTCCAGATTGAGTACATCCATCAAATTCAAATGTATATCTAAGCATCAATTCAAAATGACACATCTATGATATCATGTGGAAGATGCATACGGGAAACAAGGAAAGATATATGCCCAGCACAGTATAGTAGTACGATTATATTATTTCACTTATTTATCAAATGCAAACACAAGTTTACAACTTTGCTTGAAAATAATATTACACTGCTTGATTAATCCGCATGACAGTCATATTCACTCTACCCAATTTACCAGTTAAGTGGCAAAATAAACGGACTCACCTCCCTTGATCATCACCGAGTCTTAGGGACGATATGACTACTTGAGCAGAGTCGTCGTCAAAGTAGACATCCTGCATTTCATACAACAGATAAATTTGCTATTGAATTAGTCAACAAAAAGTGACGGACTGCCAAGTGTTTTCATCGCGAGACAATTTGGCTATGACTTGAACACGCAAATTCTAAGAAAATCCCCAGAATCAACCAAATGAATTCAGAACAGCTACCAAGAATAAACTAAAACTAGTACCTCCTCATCTCGATCGTGGCTGCCACGTTCCTGCAACAAAAGCAAACAAAACATTAGTCCAGCATTTAAGTTGCAGTGCTCAACCCAAAATGCGAATCAGGGTAGCTAAAACTTAAAAAGTAAAGGATTTAAAAATGCACATACAAAATGGGTAATATGCAGGCATTGCACAGAGGAGGAGATGAGGCCAATAACTACATACCTCTTCATTATCCTCATTCCCATAAATTTTATATCTGAAGGCCTGACTCAAATTATTAGCTAAAGCTGCAACATCATAATCCCTGTCATGAATGTCGTCATCATCACTATCCCTCATCCTATCTTGTAAAGCAGTTGGGCGTCTGCACATGAAAAGGTAAAATTAAAATGAGACCACCGACAATGCAGTCAAAATCATAAATGATATTACAATTAAATTTACTCCTCTACATATTTAAACGCATTTAATGAATATCAAGTCCTCCAACCCTTATTGGTAAAGATAACCTCATTTGAGGTCACAAGACCAACCATGTAAGGGTGTAGCCTAGCCGCTTACAATTATAGTACTGCAACCAATTCAACACTGCCGACAAAGACTTTATGCACAAGAAAAAAACTCATCCTCCCTGTATGCTGTTGCTAAGGATTTAGATCAAGATAAATGAGACCATAGCTTACCCACAAGCCCAACGATTAACATTCTCAACCACATTACGGTCCTGAAGAACCGTAGCTTGCCACTCATTCCATTCACTATTTTCCTGCAAATGTTAAGAACAAATTGAAGTATATAAGAAAAAATTGGCTCCAACAAATAAACTCAACATGTAAGTTCACCATTTATATGCAATAATAATTCATTTGTAAGTATATAAGAAAAAATTGGTTCCAACAAATTCAACATGTAACTTCATCATTTAGATGCAATAATAATTCATTCATTTTTAATCACATGTTTGCTTGTTCATAATTTCATATGAAATAAAATCAAGATTAAAAAACAGCATAGTAAGAATGTTGACACAAGAGACACCAGAAGCTTGATATGTGTAAATGCGTGAACTATGCTGTTGGTGTCATTGTAAATTAAAAAGCTACTAAGCGTACTATGCACATCAGGAACTCAAATCCTTGATAAAGTGAGCCTTCAAGGAAGAATGTCAACAACAAGAGACACCACGAGCCTTAAAGCAAATTTATCAATTTCTAAGCAGATTTGTCAAGGATAGAAATTTAAGGCAAATTCACATATCTTAATAAATGTATGCCAATAGCACAAAAATGACTGAATCACGAAACTTTCTTGAACCAATGCATATATGACAGTGTACAGCTAACCTGAAGACATGTCAGTATGTGGCTTCGACTGTGTGCCAAGTGAACAAGTTTGTTAACAATTCTTGTAATATGCCCAATGTTTCCTGCCCGTGGTGTCTGTTTTCCAGCAGCAGGTACAGTTGGCTGAAAAATAACACAAGTTGAGTGAATTGGTTCCAGTATACTCAATGTCAGTGTAGAAATGAAACTTAGTGAACTACATATAAGTTCCTCCCCTTCACCTCATGAGTGTTTTCTTTTTTCCCTATTAATTCGATAAAGTACAGAGAAAATCAAGATAATTTGATTTCAATTACAGCAATGACCATGACAACATCCAATTTATCAGTTTGAAGCATTCAAGTACCAGATTTCTGTCGGAAGAGAGAACAGAATGTTTATCTGCTTGGATAACCCTTCCAATTAAATTGCAATCTCGTAGAAGATGATCAACAATGGCATCCGTTTTACTCTCCAAACATGATAGTACAATACTTTCTACATGATGGTGTAATGAATTATTATAAGGATACCTGCATTAGCAGACCACACAGAGAATAGTTAAGAAAACATGTTATCAGTAAAAATAAGCAATATCCACAGACTCGCAGAAGATATCAAGGTTTTTTCAAACATCCACAAGTCTGTCTTCTGTCAAATAAAAGAAGTTTAACATTCGCTTACTCGAAAAAAAGATCAATAACTCGTTGAATGGTTCCTGAGTTGACCATTTCTTTTTCTGCAGCTTCATTTCCAGTTTTTAAGAGGACTGCAATGAATTCGACAATCTGAAAAAATTGCACAGCTCAGGAATATGGGCAAACAATTTACAGTAACAACTAAGAAATACTAATCTACTGTAAGATAAGAAATTAATCACCAATACGTAATCCAAGATACGCTACATAATATTAAGATCTTACAGGGTGGGTCATAGCAACTGCCCTACACTTGATGAGGGAAACCATTACGACTAACCTTTAATCTATGCTTCCCAAGTGGAGGTCTCAATTCTCCATATGTTGTAGGCAATACTTTCTCATCGGATGACACATTCAAAAGCATTAGCAATTCACCTGCAGAAAGGAAAGCTCTGGTGATGTGATATGATAATAAAATTGACAGATTTTGTACCATAATATTTGAAATAACCGGTTTTAGGACTAAATTGAAAGCATGGATAAAGAGCATATAAACTGTTGACAACAGACATAAAATGACAACATTAATTATGTCTTACTAAGTTTAGGGAGCATTGCACCAACAGTATCTGGATTTACAGGAATATGTGGCTCATACATGTGTTGACTTCGGAATGAATGGAAAAGGGGAGAAGATACGGAAGATCTTTTGGGATCCAACAATGAAATACACACTGAAAGTGAGTTCACAAGAGTAGACTTCGATTGTGAATCTTGCAACGCATAACCCAAAATTTTTGCAACAAAACTGCACGCGAAAGAAAAATATATATAATTAATTATTCCACAGATACACATCAATAAGAAAAAACATGAAACCTTCCGATGCAAACCTTGGGCTTGATAGTTTAATTGCTAGAGTAGATGAGGCATTTCGTGTTATTGTACATAATGTTTCAGCTGCATTGGCATTAACTTCAGCAGGACACTGGTTTAAATAGTAGAGAAGAAAATTGTAAGATATTTTGCAGCAAAAAACAAGGCAGTAAAGAACCTATATAATTCAAACAGATACAAAACGTGAGTCACTATATTGCACTTTTCATCAATAATTCCTTCAAGAGACAAAAATGATTTCCAGGGACAAACTCATGACACCATTAGTAATCATTAATCTGTACAATGTAAAGCTTGTAGAGTAGAGAAACCGAAATCAAAGAGTGTGGCGTAAGCTCATTAAATATGTCTAGATGGTCTTAAGGCTGAGGGCATATGCATCATGCAGCCAGCTAAAACATGTCTGGATGGCATACAGCTAAGTGCAAATGCATCATATAGCGAACGTGTATAAGCTGGCTCAAAGAACATAAACATGGATAATTGATTCACTTACAGATGGACTTAATTTATCAACAATCATCTCAAGCAGGTTGCTCTCTGCCAACCATTGCATAACATCCATAAAATTGGGATACACATGATCGTCAGCGCCTACTAATCGTACCAAAACCTGTCCAATTAATCAATCTCAGAATCCATTCTTACAAGTTACATATAAGCAAGGTCTTAGTATTGTCATAATTACGAACGGAAAGATAAAAGTTTACCTCCATAATGGATGTGATCCCAATCAAATCAACCAATTGGCGGAAAACATTCTGATGGGCCTGCAAAAAGTATGCTGAATTGTGAATGAAAATTTCACAAGGAGACAATGTAACATCGTAATGGTTGAGTTTTTCTTTCTCCATAAAAAGGTAAATATCAAATAGAATAAGAAATATTCAGCTTGTACTATATGAGTGCATTTATATACTTGCCTGAACATAATTCATAAGCGACACTGTTTTTCGAATCATTAGGCAAACAACAACCTGTAAAATGGCATAGAAAACAGCATCAAGTAAATGGAATTAATATAAACAGAAACGCAATGTTGACAAAAATATTATGCAAATCAAAGTTCTGATTTCTTCCAACATATACCTTGCTAAAGTAGCCAGCCAGTAAGGCACTATGAGAACGATTAGGTTCCAAAAAGGAGAATAATAAGTTCATCAGCTGAAATTACAAGAATAAATAGGGGAAATAAATCAAGGCAAACCATAAAAATATCAACTTCAATCACAAAATATTCAGAAACAGAATGAAGTATAAACCTCTTCTTCATCCACCAAAGTCTTCAAGATGACATCAATTTCACATGTAAAAATCTCGCAGGCAATGAATGGAAACCTAAATTATAGTCAAATGATCAGATGGTAACAAGAAAGTTGAAATGATTATTGAAAGTTCTTCTGAAGCAAAAATTTCTGTTACAACTGCATACTTGAAGGTCCGCTTATTTTCAGCATCCTGTGGTGGCTCTTCGATAATGTAGTGTAACAATTGTTCAACTTGAGCTGGATCTCTCAAACTAAAAGGGAAAAAATAGCAAATTATCAATCAGTTTTAGTTGAATCGTCTTTATGATTGCATATCCATCCAGTGCTTGATGTATTTATTCACTTCCAACTATCGCCAAACATAAATTGAACAAATACAAAGGAGAGCCTTGACGCGATGGTTGGATTTGCTATCATGTGACTAAGATATCAAAGGTTTGAATCATGTAAAAGTCTCTTGAAAATGCAAGACAAAACTGCCTACGTTAGACCACAACAGATCTGGCCCTTTGACACACATCATTCTGGAAGTTATTTTACAACACTAGATTTTCCCTTTTCTATAAAAATTGAACAGATGCAAAAGCAAAATGCATAGAACTCTAAGACTTGTTATGAAATGAATAAAACTTCATTGGTTCAAATTAAATGGAAACATACAAGTTGATAAGACGACTGTTTAAGGCCTTGCATTCTTGGATCACTTCCTCTTCATCCAGAAGCTCTTCTAAAGTGAAATTCTCCTTGTCTAATATAGCCTCCACCTGCCCAACACAAGAAATGTAAAAAATGCACTTGGAACAGCGGAAAAAAAAAAGAGAAAATAGTGAAATAAGAAAATAAGCAATGCAAGTTTTGAGCTACATGAGAGTTAAGACTTCGATTCTCAATTAAGTAATCCTCATAAAACTTTTGGAAATTAGTTTCAAGGTTTTCAATCATAAAATTCGATTCTTAATTTATATCTTTAATAATGACAAGTGTAAAAACAAATACTGTAATCTTAAAAGTGAAACAAGATGGGTCACAATCGGTATTCGTAAATCAAAAACTGAGCAAAAACTTATTACCCAAACCATGGTTTGGGACTCTTCAAATGGAAATCAAAACACCAGTTAAAGTTCAAGGGCTTTTCATTGCTCAAATATCCCATCCCATAAAATAAGAGATTCTAAAGTACCCTTTACTGAAAAAAGCAATACAAAGAGCTAAATTGCAGAAGAAAAACAAATCAATTAATTTGCTAAAGTGCATCACTGCATCTCAACATTATCCAATTAAGATCCTTCTATCATAGAAAGTTCGCCAATTATTTTTTTCTATAATACAGTTCAAAAAACCCCAGAAAATTGGAAATTAAGATAAATTACATTGGACAATTAGCATATAATAATGAAATAACAACGAAATAATTGGAAAATAAATGAAATTCAAATAGGGAAACTAAGTAAGTGGTGGTTTAAATAAAAAAAAATAAAATAAAATAATTGAGAAAAGGAAGAAAGGAATAATTGAAGTGGAGTTAAAAATGGCGGAATTAAAGTGAAAAAAGGAAGAGAAGAATGGAACTTACGGGGGAGGAAGCAGAGAGAGAAGCGAGTTTCCAAAACATGTGGGAGATAGAAGAAGGTACGTGGATCTGGAAATCTAGGTCAAGGTGATGGAGATGCTGTAAACCCTAATTTGGTGGAGGAAGAGATCGAAAAGAAGCGAGGCCGTGAAGATCGATTGAATGAGGAATAGAAAAGAAAAGAAAGAGAGAGAGAGAGAGCGAAAATAAAAAGTAAAAGTAAGCCTCAAAATTAAAATCAATCACAAAACGCTAAAGTACAAATTATGTACTCCAGAATTGCCACACAACACAAACACCGCCTATCCCACGCTTCATAATATAATGCTATTATATTACTCCATTCATTATTTCATTTCATTTCATTTCTTTTTTTTTTCAGATAGATTAAGGAATCTTTTTTCTTGTTAGTGTTAAAGGAAATTATTTTGTTGACTCAGAGATTAGGTAAATATTTAATCCAGTTATTACAGTAACATATTTAATATTTTTGCTAAATTATATTTATTCTATTATTAGTTATTTAATAGTTTTTATTTTTAAATCAAAAAGCATAAATTAATTAAATCTTTTTTTTAATAATTAGGAAGATTAGAGTGTTAAGACATCGAAATTGTTTAAATGTATTTCAAAATTGATTATATATTCATAACGTATTTTATTCCGTTAAAAAATATATATTCTATTACTATATTTTAAACTAAATACTATATGTGGTCCTTTAACTTAATTTCGGTTAACTATTTAGTTCTTTATCTTTTTATTTTCGATTTGATCTTTTATGTTTTTAAAGAATTTCAATGTTATTCTTTAAGTGGGTTCCGTTAAGAAAAAGTTAAAAAATCCATCTTCTGGATCATTGCATATGTTCATCAAACATCTAGAAACGATTGTCACCCATAACTTCAGTTTTAACGAATCAATCCTACTATCAAACTTTGAACAGTTTTTTGAAATATTTCCAAAACACAAAGGGTAACTTTTCTGAAAACGGATGAGAGATTTTTTAACTTTTTCTTAACGGAACCCCGCTTAAAGGGTAACGCTGAAATTATTTAAAAACATAAAGGACCAAATCGAGAAAGAAAAAAAAAAGATAAATGACTAAATCGTTAATTGAAATTAAGTTAAGAGACCACGGTAGTATTTAGTCTATATTTTATTAAGTTCTTATATTTCTTCTTTTCTTTTTTAATAAAATGAATTTTTTTTACTAAAATAAAATAAACTTATACTGGTATAACTTTTAAATATGTGCTATGGATAAAAAAAAATATTTTTAATTGTTTTAAAAATGATATTTATTTAAAAATTAAAAACTAAAATATATTTAGAACTATTCCAAAAGATAGTTCTATTATCATAATTACTAAAACAAAAAACTAAATTAATTTAATAATGTATTATAAACTGTGATTTAATAGTATGAATTATAACGTTAATGAAACAATAAGAAAGAAGTCTATAATTTGATTGATGCTCCTAACAATTTTTATGCCCCCTAACAAACCAACTATAAAAATTTTGGTTACAAAACCATTACTACTTTTTTATTCTATTTTGTTGTATGAATTTTAGATCACGCGTCTCTATAGAGAATAAATATTTTTAATAAGTTGTCTCGTATTAATTATTGGTGGATTCATCCGTATATAAATGTAAAACGAAAAATACTGATCTAAGAATAATGCAAGTGATATTAGTTAAATTATACGATGAAAAAATATTAATTAATATTATATTTAAAATTGAAAGAATAGCTCTTTTTAAGATAATTGTAGCTCGTAGTACACATAATAAAAAGTTTAAATTTTGTATTAAAAATTCTAACACGAGATCCCAAAGTCATTAATTTACTCGTAAAAAATTTGAAAAATCTAGATCATTCACTTCTAAAAGAGTAATAAACTCAGTAATTATATCTAAGTATTTTTACATTTTATTTTGAATGATTTATGTATGCTGAAACTTAATTGCACATATGTTATAAAGACAACGACTTCAAGAAATTATTATAAATAAATTTAATTCAATATTCTAATTTCAATATCTTTGTATAAAGAGTAAAAAAGTCTATGTGTTAAAGACATTTTCTCATCAATTTAGATGAATTGTATTTTACGTCAATTTATGTGGATTTGTTGAACAAACTACAAACATGACTTAAGAGAATAGAAATAAGAAATGAATATATTATGGTTATTTAACTTTTCTCATACCAACTATATGTATTAAAAATCAAACTCGTTTCAAGAAACATGGCTTAAGAGAATAATTAAATGCATCTACGGTTCTCAAGAAGATAAATGAATGTAAAAACTACAACTATTAAATCAATTACATATTAAATTAATATATTATATTTTATAATTCTAAAAATACCTTTATTTTAGGAGGAAAATTTTTGCTTCAATAATTTATCAACTTTTAAATATAAAATATATAATTATAATAATGATATAATATAATTTATTCGTAAAAAATAACTGTCATATTTAACTATTTCATACTGATTAATAAAATATAATAAATGAAAAAGAAAAAAATAATTTTACTAAATTATCTTTATAGATCTTTAGTTGATTAAATATAAAGTGGAGAGATAATAAATTAAGAATTATGCACATAGTATTAATTATATAGCAAAATCAATAATAAAAAAATTAAAGTTGCATTAAAAATCCAAACGGACAATTATTTTAGAATAATTGAGTATTTATTATAGTTGTAATAATTTGTTATGCCGTGGATGGATGCACGTCTCATGTAAATGTGGTCGCCATCGTATTCTGTTCTCCGTTTGGTCATATATTCAATTTCTACACAGCTGCATATTTCTTCACAATTGAACATCATCATCATCCATTATTAAACCATAAGTCTTTTCAATGACACCACTGTCCATACATAATCGACCTGAATTATTGTGAAATTTTGAGGACAAATGCATCCTTACATCTCTTTCATTCTATTATCAAAATATTCACACCTTTGTAGTCTATTTGTTTGGGTAGATGGAACGAAATATTTTTAACTATGGGTACTTGTTTCAATTGTTGAGAAGGTATGAAAGGGAAGTAAAATTCTTCTTGGACCCTCTTTTTGCTTCTTCCTCCGTTTGTCAAACATAGTCTTAATAAGTTATATTATTTTAATGTTTTTTAACTCACCAATTAAACTATCTTCGCATGATGTCTTTTTAGTTATTTGATTTAAGTGAGTGAACGTGTATTTTTTTTCTTCATATTATTTGACCAAACATATTCATCCCTCCCGCCAAAATTAAAATAATGATTTGTTATGTTGTGGAAGATTAACTTTTTTCACTAAATTCAAAGTTCAAACCCTGTTGTTATACATAATATTCTAGGATAATGACTATTTTTTTAGGAATGATTACATCTTATTAAATAATTATTTTCTTCATTCTTCAGTTCTAACTTAACTGACAAATATCGATATTGCTAGGCTAAACGTCTTGCCCGGAACCTATGAATTAATTATGATGAAATATATCATATTTTTTAAGACAAAATAATAATAATAATTATCTCTTTAACTAAAAAAAAGTTCAATATGGTCAAATACTAGTGACATGGATTAACAATGTAACAGTGTTAATGTTAGATTGTTTCTCATAAGCAACATATAATGTATAGGTCGAATATAGTGTCCGATGAGCAAAAGTTTCTCAACCGCCACCTAGATGCAGTAAAAAAAGTAAGCAAAGATCCTCCCATTCGTATGAGCAAGTGTGAATAAGGAAGTAGTCACTTCACAAGAATATGGTTATATTTAGAACTTGAAACACATGAACACCAACACGTACACAGAAAATTGTTCGAATACTATGATTAGGGAAAGAACAATATCTTGTGTCTCCAAGAAACAAAATAGGTGGTGAAAAGGCAAAGGAACGAGACATTGTAGATTCTAAGTTTCAGCATCCTGGCAAATTAAGATCTAGAAATGGAGTGAGTATAATTGTTGATTAGAATTGAAAAGATGATGATGTGAATGTACAAAAAATAAGAGATAGTATCATAGTCCTAAAATTTTGTCCTATGATGGCATGAAATAAAAAAATTAAAAAAAAATTGTCCTAAAAAGAACACCTTAAGATAAAATTTTGGGAGGATTTTAAAGGCTTTACTAAATATGTACCTTTAGTAGAAAAGATTTTCCTAAGAGAGGGCCTTAATGTTCATGTGGGGAATGGACCATTTTGGTTACGATTGTTTGCATGGGTGATCATATTCCTTTAGCTTAAGCTAGTTTTGAGCAGGTGGAGATTATCAATATTATGTTGGATTTGTCTATATAAGCTCATGCCATAAAGTTATTAAAATTGAAACTGATAAACGAGGTAGCTACTACACTTTCAAAAATGAGCAACAAAACGACATAATGATTGTGAAGGATATGTTACATATGGAGGGTTAGTAACAAGTCACTCTACAACAATTGTCACAAACATACCCTACACAGCACAAGAAGACAAACTTCTTTACCACAAACAAATTGATTCTCTTCTTATAAAATTAGCACTCGCTTAAACTTTAGTATGTTTTGATTTATTTTTTAAAAATCTATTAAAACTACAAAAATATACAAAAAAACATCATTAGTCAATTTGATTTTTAAATGTATTTTTAATTAGTTAATTTGATCTTTAAGTATATTTTTTTATTAATCAATTTAATATACAAAATTCATACCAAATCAGACACTTAAAAATTGTGTTTGTAACAATGATAAATATAGATTCTATATTAGTGATAACACATCACTCATTTACATATAAAAAACTATTTACTCTTTTTTTTAGGATTTTACATGTAACAGCCAAACTCCTATTATGAAATAATTATTGTTAAGAACTTTATGATTCTTTTAAAAAAGGGCATCTTATCCTACAAACGAAAACAAAACAAGTATAATATCAAATGTCATCAAGTCCCCACTTTATTCATTGTATTCTAGTACTAACAAAAATTTACAAGATCAAATCATTTTGGTCTAAGTACCAAGTAACAAAATTAATTAAATGGAAATGTTGCAAACCTGATCTTGTGATGTACATAAACAAACAAAAAAATCTGATTCTTTTTCCCTCTCAAAAGTCTATCCTTTTGCTTAATACCCTTGTTTATATTCAAGTGGGAAAAAAAAGTAGGGCTTTAAATACTGCAATAGGATTCTCATATAAATGACCAATTTATGAAAGAGAAAGCTAAGCAATGAACACTGATGTTATCTTCAGCAAGCACTTTCCACGCGATGGCTTGATCATATGACGCATGTCGCCCCATCGTCGACATGCAGATCCCAGCTGGCATACAAGCAAACCCCTGAAGGAAAAATTAAATATGAATAAGCATGCAATGATTCAGTCAGTTATTTAAAACCATTTCGTGTTGTTAAAAGAAAATTTGAGGTTGTGACCTATGTTGTAATACCCAAACAGAACTGGACGGTTCAACCGGTAAAAACCGGGAACCAGCATTGTCTACGGTTTGAGCAGCTTAAAGCAATTGAACCATGACCTAATGGCTTTGTTGGTTCGTTGTCCGTTCGGTTTTAAAACATTGGTTGTAATTTCAAACATTCATAAAAGAAATGGATAATATCCCAATAAAAATGTTTACAATGTTAAACTTGAGAATATTACCTGCTGCATTAACTTGGCAAAATATGCAATCAAAGCCTTGCGCGCAGACTCATCGAATATTTTATCCAATGTGATGTCTTGTAAAGCCACTAAAGTTGTTTCCAACATGTCAAGGCCAGCCTGGTTTGCAAAGATGAATACCGGCACGGACTGCCATACCAAACAAAACACAGAAGTCTTACATTAAAATTTTTAAAGGGCTATATCATTATACACTTCCAAGTTATATTGTAAGAGAATTCATTATATGCAAATGATTGATTGTACCATAAAATGAAATCATGGACATACCTTCAAAGAACAACATAAAATAGCATCAGGATGATGCCACAGATGTTTCAGTACCATGTCACCGATGAGAGATTCAGATCTCAGTAATTCCGCCCCCAAAAAATGACTGATTTCAGATAAGAGATATTGAAAGATAAAAAAATAGAGTCATGTTAGACACTTTGAAAGAGAACATTAACTAGAACGTTCAACAAGATATCTCAGTCCACTTTAGATAAACACGGTGCAGCACACATATTAAGTAGTAGGCGCCTAAAAATATGGATTTAATTTATATACACCGTCAGTGTAAAACTTTTTTACACGTGCATCCAATCAAATCACACTATAATATCATTTTGTTACATTATTTCCTAAAATAATTCAACAAATATCTACAAGGTGAGACATGATTGGTACATGCGTAAAAAAGTTTTACAATGTCGGTGCATCACAATTGATCTCTAAAAATATTAAGCAGTGCGACATCAGAGATTCATGCAGACTTACCTATAGCTCTGACAGATCCACTGAGCTAGTGTAAGGGCTTCTGGAGAGCCAGGGGAGAGTTTTGCTCCAACAGCAGGGTTAACACTGGACGGAGATATAGCCATGGCAACTGCCTGCACGGAGGAAACTACACGGCGGACATACTGACGTGCCATTGCTGCAACATTATCCTGCAGACCGTTCTCAAAAGGAAACTGGAAGGCAACAGTCAACACTGATCGATTGTTAGGACACAGTGACATGTCTCCAGTGGCATGAGTTGTTGTTGGGCCTACTTCAAGACCGGACGTCAAATCCAAGGTTCGTTTTGTTGTCATTGCGTTCTTTTTCTCGCTCTGAAAAACAATATGACATCAACTTGATTACTAGGCTCCTCCATATATATAAACATTATCGGTTAGAGAAAAATCAAATAGAAAGACACAGGACTCAACTGTTTGTGAACTCAACAGGACAATGCGCAAACCAGAAGGCACCAATGGAACATCGTCGGGGAACATGTCATCAATTGGAGCAAATATGAGCTCAGAACAAGCGCCCACAGCATTCTCATCAATTCCACTACACAGCTGTTAAAATGACGACGACAATAATGATGATATGAATAACAACAAGAAACCAACAAACAAGAAAGTACACAAACCAAAACAAGAATGTTCCTCAATACATGTCATCACAGTCTTATTCTTACATATTTTCCCTTCAATAGAAGTATAGTAGACAGTTGCAACTTGTAATTTACTGAATAGTAAATATAATTTCCAAACATAACTTTTTACCAAGGAAATGACAGATCTAGTCCAACTACATCGTGAATTATTATGGCATACATTTATCATACAGCAACTTCATGTAATAATGTTAATTGCAAATCTGCATTTTTCCATGACCATTGTCCCAAAATAATGAAACCTTGTGAAAATAGCAATTTGTCCAAAAGATGTTATACATACATTAGATCTCACTCAGCTTATGTAAAAAGAATACAAACATAATAGAGATGAAGATTATATAAAGATAGTATCCTACATTTCAACAAAGGTCAGAGAAAGCACCTGTAAGAGATGAACATCCCTAGATACAAAAGCATCTTCTTGAGCAAGAGAGTGACCTTCAAGGCGAATAACTTCTAGCATCTAGAATTTCAACACAAATCAGTTCAAACCAAATCATAAAGGTGCACACGTATGTAAATCAAATCTTGGCCCAATGCAAATATGCATCTACCATCTAAGAAACCAAAAAAAAAAATTTTAAACATGGTCAAACAAGCCAAAATCTCTTTAATGGATCCATGACACAAATCAAGACATACTTTCATATAGAATTTGTGCCTAGATAAGAGCATACCTCTTCATGTTCAATTGAATGTCCAAGAGGCATGATGGCTTGGTTGCCAGTGAACCTCGTAGGCCTCAATCCAGGATAAGCATAGGATCCAGCTTTAAGCGATGCAGCAGAAAAAGCATCGACACTAAAATCAGCCCACTCCGAGCGATGTTCCCTCAGAAAGCGAACTAAAACAGCAGGAGTGATGTTCTGCAAGTAAAGCAGAGTGTAAACTTCTATAAAATTTAGAAGATCTGAATAGTTAAATTAAAAAAGGACCATTTAATATGTCATGCCAAGGGGTTTTTACACACTCACTTGGAGTAACATAGACGCTTTTGCACAGACAATTCCTCCGAGAAGTGTAAGGGAACTTGCTGGATTAGAAGTGCCACTCAAATTCTTGATTGAATTAACTGCAATAGTAACATCCTCAAGACCATCACAGTTCAAAACAGACCAGCCGTCATCATTGAATCCATTGACAGCGTCATTGAAACCTCTGCAAGAATAATGCATCAATTTTTAACCAATACAACATATCATTGCGTAAACAGCAGAATGAAATAGTTTCCGAGATGTGACCTACCTGCTCATCCGTTGGCTAAAAGTTCTCAGAACAGCAGGTTGCCTACCCACACTATATACCACTTCACCACTTGTTTCTTGAGCTATTTGCCTGATATAGCGAAGTGCCTGTCACAAAAGCTGTTGTATCAATACCTGTTTTCTTAGAAGAAGGAAGAAATTGCCAGAGGCTAACTCAATGTGGAAGATGCCAAAAAAGGTGCACAAATTGAATATTACTACCTCCGTCCCTAATTATAAGTCTCCATTGCCTTTTTCACATATATTAAGAAAAGTAGGCGGTGAATTTAAAATGTCAATTTTATGCGCAAATGTTACTAAAATACTCTTTATACATGAATGTATTCAATTTGATTTTTCGCTTTCCAAGATAATTTAGGAATATTAATAAGGAGAGTGAAAAAAATAAAAATAAAATGCACCTAGTAACTTGAAAGGATGCTCATATTTAGGAACAATTTTTTCTCTCAAAGGGGACTTATAATTAGGAACAGAAGTAGTATCTTACAATAGTCACATTAGCCTACCAAAGTTGGCAATAGAATCCTAAGCCGTGAATAAATAATAGTGTACTTACTGCAATTGTCATTCTCTGAGCTACCATTTTCGATGATTCATAGAGTGGTCGTAGCACTTCTGGCACACTCCATGCCTTGAAGAAAATATTAATCAATTTCATGTATATCAAAAGAAATTAAAAATGTCCTAGGCATTCCTAGCTAATTGTAAAGTACTCAAACCTGTAGGTTAAGATGGTCTACAATGTGAATGATTGACCCTCCACCTTCGCATGGTCGAATCAAGTAGCCACTAGGGAGCATTTCTGCCCTCGCAAACTGTGAGGCTGCAGCAGCATTAGGCCCAGCACCAGAACCAGACAGTGACCTTTCACAAACCTTCCAAAGTGCAAACAAAAATCGTAAGAACCGCAATTACATCGATTCATCTTACTTTAAAACAATAATAAAAGAGTCCAGGATCGACGCAGTTTGATATATAACCCCAGCAATAGTAATGCATTAGACAACAAACAAAAACTCACCACAACACTGCCATTCTCCAAACTTGTAGTGTATCTTAGAGTCCAGAAATCCCGTGCAGAAGCCAGTGTCATTGGAGCATACATCTGCAGCAAGCTTAACGTTTACACACAAGGCTTAATAAATAATAATTAAGAATCGTACATTTCATGTTTGATCACTCACCTGTGTGTAAACAAGTTCAATTGTCCCTCCATTTCCAGCTGGGAACATAGTGAAAACTTCTGAACTCCGACAATCCCGAAACCAAGATGGGCGATCTTTTAGGATCTCCACAATCTATTCAAAATTTTCAAGTTCAGCAATTCAATCTATCGAGAAATTGCTGAAAATATTGATCTTTACTTTCCCTTTTTAATTTACCTTTGTAGGTTCCAAACTAACAAGACCACAGGCTCGAGCTGCCACTCCGTCGCAGCTTTGTGAAATAGCAAAGATCCCAACCGAATCCGGACCAGGCTGACATAGTAGTGAGTTCGAAAGTAAATATAGTAAGAGATTTTAGTTCAAGGAATTTGTCATCAATAATCAAATCAGCATTTTATCACAATTGTATAAGCAAAAAATAATTGTCCACTAGAAAAGCACGATTGCTAACAAGAGAAAAATAATTAAAACCTTCATCCCAGGAATCTGGACCCAATCGACAGCAGTTCCAGTAGCCTTTGAAAGGAACTCTGCCAAGGTCTCCTCAGCAATTGATAGTAATCTACAAGGATCATACTAGAAAATCAATCAAAGAAAGTTCCACAAGAAAAATAAATAAAAATAAAAACAGATGAAAGCTCTCAAATCATAAACTTTGAAAATTACCCGGCGGGGCTATTAGCATCTCTCATGGAATTCAAAGGAGGAGGAGCCGCGGAATCACTGCCACTACCGTCAGCATTTGCAGCTGCCGGGATCTGCAATGACATTAAGTAACAAACAAATTAACATTCTAAACAACCAAAATCATATAACAGCTAAATGCCTCAACCAAACCATCACAATTATGAATTTTATATATAGTGAATGAAAATGAATGGTAATAAGCTTACAGCGCGCAATTGCTGCCGCATAAACCCGTTCTCATTCACCAACTGAGAAACCTGTTTCTGCAACCTCTCATTTTCCTCCATCAACAACTTGTTCATCGCCGAAAGTTTCCTATTCACACTCTGAAGCTGAGAAGCTTCTTTTCTTTGCTTCTCTCTACACCTACAAAACACAAACCAAAATCATAAAGCCAAAAAAGCCAAAACTTTCCAAAACACAAATTTAAAACAAAAAAAAGGTAAATCTCCATTACCTTCTATTTTGAAACCAAACCTTGATTTGCTTAGGTTCAATGTTAGAAAGTACAGGACACTCTCGAATCAATTGTTGCCTTCTCATGGAACTAGGCTTAGGACACTCCACATAAACCTTTTCCAAAGCTTCAATCTGTTCAGCAGTGTAACGCACATATTTGCCAGAAGAATCAAGGTGTCTCTCAATGCTATTATCTCTATGTTGTTGAGCAACAGCCATAGCCATCTTCTCCAATCCTTTCCTCAAGTTAAAAACCTTAAACAACCACCCCAAAAGTAAAACTGAAACAGCTACTCAAAGGGGCAACACAACCAACACCACAAGATTCTTATAAAAAAACTCACTCTTGAACCCCAAAATGGGGTGGTTTATACTTTATAGTACTCACAAAAAATACAAATAAATATAAATAAGTGTAACTGAGAGTGTATTGGAAAAACCAAGTATCACAGAAAACTGAGAAGTGAAACGGAACTAAACAAATAGTTCCAAACAGTGAAACAGGAAATCCTCGTTCTTTTACAACCTTAAAACCCGTTTCTTTTTATGTTTCTGGTTTCAACAAAACCAGTAGCGGCAACTGTTATCTTTTTTTTGTTGTTGTTCTGTCTTATCTCCACAACAAAGAAACCGAAAACCCCACTTACCAAAAAATTGTGTTTTTTTGGAAGTGAAGTGAAGTTGGAAAATGTTCAACTGAATTTTCGTGTTTTTCTTTTATTCGGGCAAAAGCCCAATGTGAAAGCCATAAAAATAGAAATTTAAAAATTCGAACTTTGAAAGAACCCTTGAAAGTTTGAATGGAGCTTGAGGAAGAAGGAAGGAACTTTATGGAGGAAAGTGAAGTACTATAAGAGGCAATGAATGAAGAAAAGAAACCCTAAGAATATTCACAGCAACAACAATAACAACGGGGTCCAAAAACTTCAAACGGATTTCAGGGAAAAAATTTGAAGAGAGAGAGAGAGAGGTTTTGATTTGAGAAATGAGACAGTGATCTGAGCTGAAACAGTGGGAATAAAGTGAGGGAAGAGAGAGAGTGAGGAGAGAGAGTGTGTGTGTGTTTGTAATGCACGCATATCGATTACTTAAATCAGAGCTTTCTTTTTTAGTTTCATTCATTTACGTAATTGCCCATCTTCTTTCTTTATAATCACATTATAGCCCTATATGCTACACTACATTACCCATTACACAACTCACTCACGTCCCTTTCAATTTTTCACTTTAATTTCAACTCAAATCTAATTAAAGGATTCACATTTCTTAGCATTTTATTTTATTCTATAACATATGTTAAATATTAAGACCAAGATTAATTTATACAAATATGAGGTTTTTAGTTTAAACTTAAAATAACATATTTAAAATATTTTTTATTAAATAAAAATATTTAAGTATTTAATATTTATTTTTTTCATGTACACTAAATAAATATTTAATTTTTTATTAAATAGTTAAATGACTCAAATATATATATCGTGTGTCACACACCGTATTGAAAATGCCACATTCAACAACTCCTCCTTGTAACTATTTTTTTTGCAATACTCTATTATAAGTTTAACGAAATGATTACATTTTAGATTTAAATTTAACAAAATCGTGATATATTATTGTAATTTCGTTAAATTTATAATATTTCGAGTCAAGACACATAATACAAACTAGACATATATCTTATGTAATTTACACTTTTTGTTTTTTGTATTTTTCTTAAGATTTCGTCTCTTTTAATTTCTTTTTTTATATACATAAAAGGTATAACCAGTCATTTAATTTTATTGTATTGAAGAGATAAAAACAGTTACAACAATTAAAAATAAGGCAAATTCTAATGTGAATTATTATGATAAGTAATTTATTATGGATTAATATTTAAAAATTATTTATATCTTCAACGACAATAAATATTATTTCGTAAAAGTAGAAATTTGTGATCATCCCCAATCTCAAAACTGAAAAAATAACGTGATCATTGTCTATTCAATAAAAATAAAGGAAAATGAGTATATACTTCTCGAAAACTAATTTCGTTGAATCGACACTAATCATATTAATGTCTCAACCACAATGACGAAGAGAGTACTGAACTTCTACTTACCAGGATTGTTGTTCAATATTGTTAGAAAATCTGATAACTTTAAAATAGTAATCCTCGGTAGATCATACATTATGTTGGTCCACTCAATCACTCACCTATTGATTTAGTTTGGCTATCAAAAAAAGTTTACAATTTTGAACTACAATAAATCTACGAAAAATAGGTTTGTATGAGAATTAGGTTAACATTTAAAAAAAAAAAACAAGAAAAACGGACATAAACTAGGATGAAAAATTATAATTTTTTTAAAAAGAAATATATGTATATAGTAATTAAAAATATGTAAATAAGACATATTTTAAGATAACACTCCTAATATGATATAAAAAAAATACGTGATATAGATGTTGAGTAAATAATTTTGATTGACATGAAATTAAAGTGCAAAAAAATAGAGGTTGAATTCGTTTGATAGAGTGCAGTTTATATTTAGGTTATAGGTTATTTATTTTTTATAAATAGACATTTTTTAGTTGTACAGCTTCCAAATAATAAAACATTTTCTATTTTATAAGTCTCAAATTGTATTATGCACGTAAAAGAAGATAAAAATATTAAAATTCCTGTAAAATTAACTATTATTGTCTGCATTCCACATAAAAAATCAAATTCAACAAAATCTTTTAATCGCCAAACTCAAATTTTACATGACATAAAACTTTTTATATGGGAATGTAACGGTTGTTTGATTTCCTTCATCAATCAATATCTAAAATGGATAAGGCAATGCAATTCATTGATTTTGTCATTGAGGATTTTTTTAATGAATAACAGTTAGTATTAGTGATTAATATTATTAGTATTAATAGTATTTTTGTTGAGGATATAGATCAAACTCACGACTTCATTATCACTCTACTCTCTAACTCCTCCACCTCAGCCATCAAATAAACCTTGTAACCCTAATGAATAAAATCATTTACCTACTTACCTAAATTAGTTAATGGGATTATGCTATTAGTACTAGTAGGTAGAACAATAGAAAATTTTAACCACATAATTAGTCGCTCGTTAGATTTAGATTAAAAGATATAATTCAAATGAAAATAAAATTGAAAATTAAACAATGTCAAAGTCCATTCTTTTTCCAAATTAACTCAGATATCTCTCAGATTTATATGTATGAGCACATTTTTAGTTTCACTTTTCAAAGAGTCAAAAGTGATTTTAAAGATTTGAAATCTATTTTGGTATGTATGAAAAAATTTCAATTAAAATTGATTTAGACTTTATAATTAATTCTAACTCGAAACTAATATTTATAATTTTTTTACTTTAAATATAATTTTAACATTTAAAATTATTGTTCAACTCACTTTCAATTAAATATATCTAAACATAAGCTATTTTACCTTAAACTAACTTATAATTAAAAATAATTTTACAAAATTAATTCTATCAAAATTAAATTTTATAACCGCAAGACCAAACATAAACTAAGTATAGGTGTATTAAAAAAATGCATGCCTTTCATGACTAAATGATATAGAAAAAGCAATTAAAAGTATAATCTAAAAAGGGGAGAACTAAAAAAAATATTATTTATGATTTTATACCGCACACAATACTCATTTTAAAACCATTCGTACCAAAAATCAACAAGGGCTTACATACATTGGTTTTAACATATTTTTTGAATATTTTGATTGTGTCTGGTGTAATAAATATGAGAGATTTGTCTTTCCTAATGTCTATGTAAAAGTCTTCCCTCGTGCGTATTTCTTTTTCATTATCCTATTTTGATTAATTCCCATGAATCAGTTCCTTCTCGTTTATCACCTCTTTTTTGTTTTGAAAGTGTTTGGAAGACCCACCCTACTTGTTTATATGTCGTTCAAAGTAGTGGGGGTTATGAAATATTGGCAGAACATTTTTTTTTAAATTGAGAATGTCACAAAGGATTGAAAACATACTTCTTTTTGCTATATCAAAGTGCAAAAAGAAATCTCTCAGGTAGAAATGATCGCATCCAAAAAAGACATGTTGGCTTAGTCAATAACCACCTCCTGGTACTAGAAAATTATTTTCAATGTGAGTTTGCAAGAATGATGTATCAAGAAGAGATAGTTTGGTTCCAAAAATCTCAAGCTAAATGGTTGATTGATGGTGATAGAAATACATGTTATTATCATTCGACTTTTGTTAATAAAAGAAGAAAAAAATTGAATACAAAATGATAAGAAATTTCAAAGGTGATTGGATTGAAGATGGTGACGATATTAAGATTTTAGTGGTTTCTTATTATAAAGAGCTTTTATCTGGTGGTGAGAGTGACAACCATTGGTTCCAAGTTAAAATTTCATTTTTAATATTATAGTTTGGAAATCTCTTGGATCGGTTTTTACCAAAAATATTGAAACATGGTGACTAAAACTAGTTTTGTTAAATATGTTTGTCTTCATCCACAGAAGTTAGTTGTGGTTAACCAAATAGACATATGCCTTATTCCCAATGCTAGTAAATTGGAGTTTGTCTCACAATTTAGACCATTTCGCTTTGAAATTATACTTATAAGTTCATCAGCAAAATGGTGGCCAATCTCTTGAAAAGAATCATACCTAATGTTACAACTCCTTAACAAACTAGTTTTTTCCAAGGAGAAATACTCGTGACAATATTGTTGGCGCCCAATAAATAATCAATAACATGAGCAAAATGAGGGGTCATATAGGATATTTTGTCGTCAAAGTTGATTAAGCTAAGCTTATGATAAGATTAGGTGGTCCTTCATATTGGAGGTTTTGAAAGAGGTTGGTATACCTTATAATCTCATTGATATCGTAATTACTTGCACAAATAGTGTGCAAAGTAATGTCACGTGGAATGACAATCGTTTTGAATTTTGTAAACCTCTAAATGGTGTGAGACAAGGTGACTCATCACCCCATACACATTCATTTTATGTGTCTGAACAAGCTAACCTATTTAATTTCTCAATTAGTTAATCATGGAAAGTGATAGGCTTCAACGGTTGGTAGAAATGGGACTTCCATTTTTCACCTGATGTTTGTTGACGATTTGCTCTTGTTTGAGCAAGCACATTTTATACAAATTTAGTGTGTTACTAACATTTAATCTAAATTTTGGAGCTTCTCTAGTCAATAGGTTACCAATTAGAAGACCTCAATTTACCTTTATAAAATGTTAGTCGACAACTTAGAAATTGTTTGGTGCATAAGTCCCAATTTCACATGACTCAGTATTTGGGTAAATATATTGGTGTCCCTATAATAGACAAACTTCATAGGAGATGAGATTACATAAATATTATTGATAAAGCCGAAACAAAATTGGTATCTTGGATTACAACTTTTCGTGGCAGGAATAATTACTTTATCTAAAATTTGTCATCAAAGCAATCATAATTTATCCCATAATATCAACAACTATTCGTAAAAGATTCTTGAAGGAAAATAAGAAGATCCACATATGTTTTATTGGGGAAAATTATCAGAAAAGAACACGTTTTAAATTAGGCTATTACTGCTTAGCTTAAACCCTTGGGTGGGCTTGGCATCAGACCCATAATCACCATGAGTCAAGCTTGTTTGATCTAATTGGTATTTTCTCTTCATAATGGTGATTCAAATCTTTGGGCAAATGTGTTGAAAGGTATGTATGGTAGAGATGTTGAGGTAAGTGTGAGTGATTAAATTCTCGCATTGACTACAAATGAGTTAAATGTTTGATATATAAGAATGGTGACCTATATACTTAATGCCTTAAGGTTTTGGGTTGAGATATGGTGTCAAAGTCTCTTGTGAATCATCGACATTTGGCATGTTGCTACTCCTACACTCCTCCGGACTTCCTAACAAGTGGTATTGTAGTTATTAGGGATGCCAATTAGATCCAGACCCAGTGGATATCCGCAAAAAAAAAACCACAATGAGTAGGGTAAAAACCCGCATAATGGATATGGGCACGGGGACGGATAATTAGCCACAAAATTAAGCGGGTACGGGTACTATAGTACCCACCCCGCCCCGCACCCACACTTATATAAATATATTATTTATTTATTTATTTATTATATTAATGTTTAGTTTAATTAATTGTTTTCCTTTATGTTTTAACATCTATTAATATTATTGGACCACTACAATATTTATAAGCAAAAGATAAATGTTTGCAAACTTTTTAAGAATTTGATTATGATGAATAGCTAAATAATTGTGACTTTATAATTAAGAGTTATATCTTATTAATCGTGTCTTTATAATTATACTTGTAACTTCCTGTCAATGGTTTCTACAGATCTCGAATAATATTGTCGTAGGACTTGCAACTTCATAAAGTATTATTATGGATATTTGAATGTGTATTGTAAGAGTGTTCATTTGAAATGTTTTGAGTTGGAAAATATTTTGGTTTATAATACTTTATGATTGAATTTAAGATATTTGGATAATTTTTAAATTTAATCACAACAATAACATTTATTTATCAATCTATTTTAGTTAAAGCGTGGGTAATGGGTATGGGTACGGGCACTTAGGTACCCAAATGGTAAGGGTACAAGTATTAAAGTTGATATCCAAGAGGGTACGTGCACGGGTATAGGTATTTTTTTAAACCGCAGGTATGGGACGGGTACTATAGTACCCTACCCAAACCCTACCCATTGTCATCCCTAAGAGTTATGGTTCGACTTGGTGGGGGAGGCGGATCACATTGGTAATAATATCTCCTTTACTTCAAATTATACTTTAGTCGGTGTTGTAATTGAGAGCTTTAAAAAATCTCTAAAAATATCATTTTGTTTAAGAACAATTTGTTCGTTTTTTTTATTCAAATTTTTTAGGATGGTGTCTCAATCAAAGGTAGAGAAAATCTTAAGTTAATTGAATATTTACGATTAAATTTACATTTGTCTCCTTTTTAATTACATTAAAAGATATAACATGTTGAATTCAATACACCTCTATTTACCATTAGACTTAAAATTGAAGTTCAACACTTTGCTCCTCTAGATCTATGGCAATTCGAGGTTTGATATATATGATAAAATCCCCCAACACCATACTTTTTTGAATATGTCCATTTCCACACCCCTTTCCAAATATTTTAAAGGCAAAATAAAATAAAAAACACTAACGCGAGCAAAAAAAATACCATATTAAAGTAAATGAAGATCAGACCTCGACGCAATATAACAATGTAACAAAAGTAAAAAACTAAAATATAATTTTACAAGAGAGAAAACGAATTTATGAAAAGTTATAATGAGAAGAATTACCCTTTTTGCAAGCACGCTAAGGCTAAGCCGCAATATCCTTATGAATCAACTTCTGGAAAAAAAAAAAAATATTAACAACTAATAAAAAAAAAAACTGTGTAACATAAGAAGAAACAAAGCACAAAAAGCAGTGAAATGGATAATACAAATATGCAGACACCTTTATCTGATCTTGTGAGAAAGATTTGTAAAAAGTTAGAGTAAGATAGGGTTTGAGCAACAAAGTAGAGGCGAGTGAGTGAGAACAACACAATTTATTAAGAAAAAAATAATACAATAAATTTAAGGTGTGGTTGCAAGATTAGTTCGCATGCCATATTTTATTTTTATATAAAATAAAATAAATAAATTCACTGATGGTCACAACTCTTACTCTAGAAGAAATTGATTTTAAAATAATGTTGATTATTTTTTTAAAATGATAAATATTAATGTAATTAATATTTTGTTGAAAGAAAAAATTAAAATTTCTCCTTTATTACTACTCTACTTTTTAATTATTTTGCAACACCTATCTCGTGAATGAAGAAGAAGAAGAAAAGAGAAGAAAAAAAATGAATCTATTTCGATCTTTATTTAATTTTATTAATTGTGTGTTTTTTATTTTGTATTTTTGTATTAATTTTTTCACAACTTAAAAATTATAAAGTTGTTAAAAATAAATAGCATTGTTTTTTAATCAATTTTAGTTTTACACATTATATACATTAAAAAGTCAA
>JBBPBQ010000003.1:49547330-49602774 GCA_037974755.1 Cicer yamashitae
ATTTTTTTCACAATAACTAAAAACGAATTTCAAAATTTTATAAGGATCAAAAACTTATTTAACCCTATAGAAACAAATCTTTCCACTAAAATGATCATTGATCATGTGTTAGACAAAATTTAGGTGTATTTTTTAAATATTTTTCGCGTGATTTTTAACATAAAATATTTATAATCACATACTTATAATCTTTTCAAAGTTTGTTTAACCATAAATTAATGTATTTTTAAGTTAAAAATCACACAAAAACACCTAAATTTTGTGTTAAAAGTATATATTATTCCCATGCATGTTACTTTACATATTGTATATCCTATGATCTAAATCTACATCCTTACGTTCAAATTAGAAAGAAATATCCCACTAAGATGATCAACTAGATTATTCGGTAAAAATTAATCATTAACAAAGTAAATAATTTATTCACACTAATAACACGTTTACCAAAAATTACAAAATTAAGACTTTTTCTTAAATAAAAACAAATTGTGCTAAATATGAATCCTCATATGTACCTCATATGATTATTCTAATTTTTTAAGAAATACTTAGCTCAAAGATATAACGTTGGTTCTTGGTGAAGTAAAAGAGTAAAACATAAATACTTGAGTAATAAAAATATTATATATTTAATCTTCACTTTGAATATAATGCTAGTAACATTTATAATATTCATTGTTAATAAACAATATTTGTTGACAACTGAACAAAAAAAATTTTATTCAAAGACTCAAACCATTTTGATTTCTATGATAATTATTATATACGTTTCAAAATAAAATATAAATAAAAATAATTAAAAATTAATGTGTTTGATTTTAATTTAAAATTAAATATTTCAATTTTTAAATTATATTTTTTTGAAGGAATACATATTATGGTTTTGGTGTTTTTTTTTTCTTGTTTCTAATGCATGACATGAGCTATGACTTGAAAAAGACTAAAAATAGTAAAATATATATATATTTGTTTGGATATGAGAAGATTTTCCAAAAATAAAAAATTACTACGACTTTGCGTTGATTCCACCCCAAGCATTAAATTACTAATAGCAAATGTCCACGTGGAAATAGGTACAAAAGGTAAATGAAATTGACTTCCAACATAGAAAAAGTCTTTCATGCTTCCATAGCATTTTGTCGGCATTATTTTGGCTGAAATTAACTTCCTCCATCCTTTTCCCTCGTCAGATTAAGAGTCCTCTTTTAAAAAGTTAACACATTTGTACGTTTCTTAACATGTGGATTAGTTAAGAAACTAAATAATCTCTTAAATTTAAAATACAAAATTTAATATCTTAAAATGTTTTAATAAATAATTTTTCCATAACCACCTCATTTGTCCTGTTAATACTATATGATTATTTTTTTAAAATAAATGTTAATAATTAATTAAATTATGTTAGTTTTTTGGAATATAATTTAAGACTATCTGTTTAAAATTTATTTGACATTCAATCGCTTATAAATCCACCAAATGAACTACTTTCGCGAGATTAACTATAGTATATGGCCAAAAATATTTTTATTTGAAAAACAAATTAATTTAATTATAGAGTAAAAAAAATACTTGTTAATATGCAGTCCATAAGTTAACACAAACCTAATAAAAATCCCAACTTACTTTTTGATAAAAAATAAAATTACACTAACTGAGTCACCGAATAATTTTAAAAAATTAATGAAGAATTATTTAGTATCCATTACAAAATTGTGTAAAGGTGCCTATAAAGCAAATTTAATCTCAGTTATAAAAAAAGGACGAACTATATAATTAGTTGTGTACAAAAATTTACTGTAGAATATTAACACATACTTCCTCTGACTTCAATTATAAGGAAAAAAATATGTATTAATTGACCTTAAATATAAATAAAAACCAATCAATTTATTCACATTTAATGACTCTAAAAATATCATTATATTATTATTTAATATTGTGATAGATGATTATAATAATTAGAGATAAATTAATAATTGAATTTTTTATTATGTGAAATTAAAAAAATTAAATGTAATTAATTATCATTCTTAGAAAATTAGTATTTTTGTTTATAAGTAAAGCTCAAGGGAGTTATATCTTAATTATTTTGGTCAAACCCTAAAAAGCCAAGAACACAGAAGTAGGGGCACATGGATGAAAATTGCATGGTAAAAAATGAATAAACAATGTAAATGGTTATTATTTTTCCTAAATATATAGTATGATGAGATATATTAAAGTCAAATGGGAATATTTTCTTTTTAAAACTTTACAGTAATGGGATTAACATCCATCCACTTTGTCCCCCTCCCCCTCTGATTGCTTTTTATCTTTCATGTGTTTCTTTATGATTTAATTGATAAAATCATTCTTCTACTTCTTCTTCTTATTCTTTCTAAAGTTCCTAATGGTTGGAGGTTTCTCATCTTCTTTTGCTTTCAGCCATTGCTTTTCTCGTGTATATAAATGGAATATTAAATTCAGTTCCTGTGCCTCCATTTAAAAACCCTTTTGGGCCCCATCTTTGGTCCAATCATGTGGGCCCTTCTGTATGGGCTGACTTCATGCACATCTCCCTCATTAATTCATTTTGTTTATTAATTTTTTTTTTTTTAAAATTTAAATGAGTTGTGTTTTGGAGTTTATTAAAGATATAATAGTATATCTCAAAGACTTAAGTATTGACGGATGTATTTACAAATCACTTGAAATTATCATATCAACAATGAAAGTTAAATCTACAATCTTGCGAGAAGTGAACCAGCTTCTTAAATTGTTTAAAATTATAATTAGTTGAGTTTTTTTATTGAATTATTATTAGTTGCTTAAATCAATATATAGAAAATGTTATATGAGTGATATGATAGGCTGGTGGTCATTGGTGTCGTGAAGGTGGAGACTTGGCCCCATTCAGTTCGAGTCAGATAAGTAAATTTTTAGGATTCTTGAAATATTTATTTTCTTTAAATTTTGAGGTATTTAATTTGATTTCTAATAATAATAAAAACATACACCTGTATTTTTTTTTAAAAATAATTATATTTAAATTAATTGTAGATCTATGTGTATGAGTTTTGTAATTAAACTCTAAAAAAATAAAAAAATAATCACATATTCACTGACTTAAATTGTGTAGAGTTGTTATTCTCATATCATGGGTTATATATTTGTTAAATCGCCATAACTCATAGAAAATCGCACCCTAAATTCGACAAATTAATTATAACCATTAAATTATTATCAATATTAAAATTAATTCTCCACTAATAATGTACCGAAAAAATAATTATCAATAATTAAATTTCTCTATAGTTATTTTTTACCTCTGTATTATTCACATTCACACTCTCTCTCTTCCTACCATGTCTCACAAACACCACCTTTGCTTGTTGGATACATTTAATATTGTCGTATCTTTTCTTTTTGTTCACATAATTTCACCTCCATGCCATGTTAATTTTTTTTTTTCACTGTAAAACTTTAACCCACAATTGACAAAAATGCCACTTTAGGGTATTGGTTGTTGAGGGTATTGCCTAAATAAAGCCATGCACTTGGATTTGAATGGAGGGCACCACACCCTATTATATATCCTGCTAGATTCAAACTCCCTCAATCCAAGACATGACAATATTTGTTAATAATTACTATTATTAACACTACATGACAAGCAAAATAATTATTATTTGTATAACTACCTTATGTAAGCCACTACAAAATTGTCATAAAGATATGTTTATTTAGGCTTAGGTGAAAGGCATAGGGGACCCATTAGTCAAGTCACCGATGCTTGACAAAAAATTAAAGTCAAAATAAATCATCACTACCAAAAGTCCCTCAATTGAACCACTAATCATACATATAAAAAATCATTCATTTTTTTAAGATAATAATGAAATTTAAAATTTTACAGGACCAAAAATATATTCAACATTTTTTATTCTTAATATCAAAATCACTGATTTTGTGAAGTAATTCATACCAATAAAAGGTTCCCAATGAGGGTGCAAAGAAACAGCCATTGATTAAATTCAAAGAATCGTACATGCAATTGAGATGGCAAAGGGAATATTAAGAGATCATATCCATGGCCAATTTCCCTGCTGCTGTTGTCCTCACCTATCATGATGGAAATTGCTGGGATGTTTTATTATAAATAAAGTTCCTTTTTCATTTACTATTTTATCTTTTTATAAACATGTATGATTGTATGCTACTCTTTCTTTTTATTATATGTGAGAACTTTACACAAACAATTAGGCGGTTTATGCATATTTTCGTTTGTTAAAGGAAAATAAATAGCTGGTGAATGGAGAGATGATAAACTAATATAGCCATTTTTTTTAATTAATCCTTCGATTCTAAAAAGAAAACAGTTAAAGTAATTAATAATTCGATCCAAAAATAAATAAAATATAATAAAAAATTGCTTTTCTTTAAAATAATTTCACAAGTTAAAACTCTTATATTTTTTATGAATATGATTAAGACATTAGGATCTAAATAAAATTATGTCCATAAAATTCTCAAAATTGAGCATTTTATAACTAATTCCAAAATAAAACAACATGTAGATAATGTCTACACTAGTCACATTATTACCATTTTTTGCAAATATACTTTTGTTTGTTTGAGTAAAAAAAAAACTCTTTTGTGCGTTGATGGAAACCAATCAAGTTAGAGAGAAAATACCCTGTCCACATCCAATTTCAAAGCCAACCACTGAATTATTTTATGGACACTAATACATACTATCAACATAAGAACGAATTTAGAAACCAAAAAATAATATAGTGAACAAGGTTAGTGATCTATCAAGCATTATTCCTTAAGTAACACATCGATGGTTTTGATGTGTCTATGTCTACATCTGTCTTTGATCTCCATAGGTACCCCCACTTAATATAATTTTCAGTTAAGAAGCAATCTACGAGGATCCATTTGTATGAAAAGAATGATAGTATAAAAGGTGGAACGTGATACAACATTTTCTTAATTAATTTACTTTTCACAAGTGATCTAAACATTTGCAACAAATTGGATCATCTTTACGGTATGTTGTACGGTGCATCAAACAGTTAAATATAAGCGAAAATTAGTTCAATGAAAGTTGACTAATTTAATCTAATTGAAAGGACTACAAGAAGAGCCTGACAAAACAAGGCAGGAGTGCAATAAATGAATGGGAATAACCAATTGTATGTTTTTGGTACATCTGGCTTCAATTATGACATTTACTTGCACTTTGTGATCGCTATGTTTATAGAAAAGAGGGCCTGCTTCATAATAATTATTGACTCTGGATGAAACATGGTGCAGCTTAAAATTCTACCCAATTCAAACAAGCATTAAACAACACACCAACTACCTCTCCATAAGTCATTCTGCAGTTCCATTTAAGTCTCCGACACTGTGCCTCTGCTTGTTTAATTGTAGAATCTCAAAATTGTGATCTTGAGTGATTTTACTAGGTAAAAATGTCATCTTCTTTGAATAGTATTTCCTACAGGGATAGCTTGTAATACAACAACTACTATAGGATGAAAATGACTTCACATGTAAAGGAGGTGTTTTATTTTTCATATTTAATGTGATTTCACATTCGAACAACTTGAGTGCCTGTTTCAATTAGTTGAATAGAACATGACAAAGATGATTGAGAAAAAAGGATGACAATGAATGCAAGTTCCTCAACAAAATTAGTGGTTTGATACAAGAAAGGTCTATATTATGGAACTATTGTTTGTCAGTGTCCCTCTTCACATAAAACGAATTTATCAATATCAAGCTGATGCCATAAGACATTGTAAATGAATATGGATAGAAACAACCTAGACCCAAATGAATGAAGACAAAATGCTAACATTTGATATTTTTCATAAAGATCTATTAAGAAATGTAAAATAATTGTTCTTCATTGAAAAATATTTTTGATACTATCAGTGTTAAATATTAACATTTTTCAGTTATGGATTTCTTGATTTGTGCCCTTAATACACTTTTTAGCAAGACCAATGAATAAAACCAACCTCAACCTCACTCCCTTTTGATATTTAAAACACGTTTGAAAAGAAATGCAGAATATCAATGCGCAATTGTGCAGCATTACTGATCACAGGAGAAAGAGAGCAATAATCATCAATCAAGCTCGCATACCTGCTGAAAAGGTATGATAAAATATGACATACATACATGCATAAAGTAAAAACTAGTAAATTTTATGCCAAACTGCTCTTGAATTTTACAGAAATTGAACTGCTGATGCTAATTAACCTGTGCCAACCATCAAATTTAACAGGACAAAATGGGGTAAGGAAGGAGAAAAGAAGGGGTAATTTGACATCACTCATTATAGGATGCGAACCAAGCTATCACAACAAAAACATGACTGTGTTCCCATTAATTCAGACCCACTCAAATAAATTTCAAATTTTCAGCGGCTCCAAACTCATCACTGTCTCTGATTGTGGTGGGCTCACCGCAGTCTCTGACTGTGGTTGGTTGTTCTCAGTCTTGTCCATCTCTTGAATTTTAGCTGGAAGCTTATCTTGCTGGACAGGAGTATTACTGGCAGGTAGATCTTTTAGGATGGGGGCAGGTAGATCTTTTAGGAGGGGGGAAGGTTCATCTTGTCTTGAAGGTGGGGCAGCATATACAGGAACAGCTTGTCGAATACTGACTGGAGGAGCAATTCGTACAGGAGGAGCGCGTATTATCCGATGGACTGAGGCAGGTGGTGGAAGAGGCGGTGCAGAGAACACAGGTACTACGGTCCTCATAGCCACTGGAGGTGCAATCCCATGGCAATGTGGTCTCATTTGTCGAATGGGAACATAAGGTGCTGCACCTACTGCAGGGAACTTCAGAGGACGGGTCCCCCGGCTTTCTAGTGCAGAAGACTGTGGTGGCTGCACCATGGACTTGTCACTTGTTGCTGCTGCTGGCGGATTCCTGCTTCGAGGATTTTCATTTGCAGTTGCCGATGAAGGCTTGCTTCGAGATCCATTCTTTTGGCAAATTAGGGGAAGGATCTTTGATGTGGTCGCAGGAGGATGTTGAGAACTGGTTGGCCTGAGATTTTGAATCTGAAACTTCTTCTGAAATGGAATTAGAGCATTTGGATTAGACATTGCCATCTTTTCCTTAAGACGGTAGTTCAGCAAAGCCCGTGCTATAGTGATCTGTTCTAATTCGTCATTGTTCTCAGGTTCAGTTGAAGAGCTAGCAGTCTCTTTTGCCACTGGAGAGAAAGGATATTCTTGTCAATTCATATTTAGTCCTTTATAAGGGAAATAAAAAATCTGACTCATATACACAGGAAATGACAATGTGGTTTAGATTGTGACAAGTAAAAAGCTTTATGGCACATAATATCATGTCTTCAAAGAAATTTAACTAGGAATACAAATACATAAGTGCTAGGCATCTGAGACGGTTTGTTAATACTGTGTTGAAGATGATATTGGCCCTAATCACAAGTAAATTATAGAAGCACAATAATTTTTCGAATAGCTTGTTCATGATCACCACGGTTCCACAAGATAAACTTCTCAGCCTGATTTACTGGCCACGTGCCTTATGCAAATGAGAAAAATTAGGGAAAGAGTCTGGACTTAGGTATTGGCTTTGTAGTCTATGTATATGTATATTCAGAGGACAAATTGATGTAAACATCCATGTATTTCCACAAAAGCGGTTAATTTTTCAGACAAAAGGTTAGCCAGCCACTTACATTGCTTTAAAGATGACCAAGCTGCCATAGCTGCATTTTTCTCGGCTTGTTTCTTATTCTTGGCAGGTTCACCAGTAAATGTGATTCCAGCCAATTCTACTATCCCAGTAAAAACAGGTAAATGCCCTAGGCCTGATCTGAATGTTGTGTACTGAGGCAATGGGGCCCCTACTCGCTGTGCAATTTCCTGTAGTAGGTTCTTGTAGACTCCAGTCTCATCCTAAACAAAGTTGAGTGCGATTAGTATATGAACGAATCAACAAAAGGCTACTAAGTGTGCAAAGAAGACATGCCAAGCAATGTGGATAAATAAACATATTATCAATATCAGGCTAGTAGAAAAATCAATTTTAGATTAAGTCTGCCTAAAATAAATCCAACAATGGGTCAGACGGACCAATCAATGAACCACAGCACTATGATAGCCTCATAGCAATGATTTTCTTTTTCTCAGAAATTCTCTTTTGATTAGCAGAGAATATATATTGGAGACTTGAAGAGAAATATAATGCATACATGCGAGAAAATACTAGTGCCCTTGCACCATGTGCCTGGATTCCTACATACTCCCCTTTAGAAGATAAGGGGAAGATCAAAGGCTATATCCCACCGCCAGAACACCAGAAAGAAAGGAAAAAATTGCAGAGAATGTACTTGGGTTTACAATGTGAATCAAATACATCATGTTTACAATGTTGTTTTTATTTTCTTTCACATTGGCATATCGACATCAAAAAGAGAAAACACTGCAACTTAACACAATCATTTTTTGTATGCAAGTCATAGTTTTAGACACAGATATATGTTTTCTATCATGTGGGTTTCTAACAAAGACTATATATCTGTATTGGGTCTAACCCTTCCCTGTATTCCACACCATCATAAAAATTTTACAGCATCAGGTTGCCCTTGCTTTATCACGTCATATGAACGGTGACAGATATTAACTGCAAAGTTCACTAATTATACAGCTTTCCTTAGCAACACCAATCATTGGTAAGATCACTGGTTCTATAATCTATACCTATCTACAACCTATGAAGCACAAACACTTCTCCTTCAAGTGTTGCGGTGACAAACACACTTCCTTCTAACAATGACACCCGTACAACACATGCATAACACTCCTAGTTAATTGTCTGATTAAAAAATATTTTTTTTATTGACATGGAGATGTGCCACACATAGCTAGGGCACCTTTATGAACCAATACAATAATTGGTTTTGGTTTTATACAACATATAAAATCAATCGATATAAGAATTCAAATGTAACTAACAGCACTGCTGATTTATTCAAAAAACCAGATTGAGAATCTGGGGAACTTTCCTAAAGCTAAAATTTTAAATTTTTTCTTCAGTAACATAGTATAATGCAGATATTCAAGTAGTCACTAAAAGCAATAAAACAAAACAGAGAGAGAAGACATGCCATTCCTTCCTTAAATAACCCCAAAGACTAGACCAAAAAATAGGCAAAAGGGGAGTATTCTCAATTAAAGTAAACTACCATTGTAGTCCTTAAAAGTGTAGGACGTTAAGTTGTCACTTTAGTCCCTAACTAATAGTCCTTGAATTATCAAAAATAGTCGTGAAAGATAAAACTTAGTATCATAAAAGTCTCTGAAAGATACAATTTACCGTCAAAATAGTATAGTATTTGACCGTCATAATGTCACGGTCACCGAATAAACTAAGTGATGATTTTGGATTTTTGGCTGGGTCAATGACCAAAGTGACATCATACACTTTCTGGTACTAAAAGTGTGGTTTACCCATTTTTATTCTCAGTAACTAACATCCAAATTGAAAACCAATTCATCAGAATTATTACATGTGTTCATTGATCCAGTGCCATGATCCTTTTCCAATTCAAACTGTTCCTAATCCTACCTTGAATTCAACAAGTACAAGGGCACTTCGGTCATTCCAACACGCGACTCAAAAGAGTCCAGGTTCATCAGCACGCGCACGTTAGCAAAACCTTATGCTTTTTTGTTTTTGTTTCAGCACACAATTTTCTACGAGTTAAGTTGAAGAACAAAAAAACAGAAACCCTAAAACTAAAGGCGGCATTTATAGACAGAGAAAACTCACGAGGATCTTAGCGGCGAGTGAGTGAGAGGGACCACGGTGGGAGAGAGAATTGAGTGCTACTTCAGCTGCGGAGTGTTCAGCTTGACGGAGAGTTGAACAGTAGTGAGGACTCTCAAAGATCTCGCCGTTAAAGTTAACGGTAGCTTTAAACCTCGGCGCGTGATCGGGACCTTCACGAATGCAAGTGTAAGAAGGAAGGTTGAAGCAGCTCCTCTGCGCCAGCTCTTGAAGCTGGTTCTTGTACATTTTCCGATCTCTCTATAACTCTCACTTTGTTAAAGTAATGATAAATAAATAAATGATGGTTGGATAATAGATCGGGTCGGCTGGTACTCCGGCAAGAGGAGGTGCCGGAAAACGTTCACCGGCGATATTAGGGTTCGACGAGGGAAGAATGAGAGAGAAAGGGAAAGGGAAAGGGAAAGGAGAAGAAGTAGAGAAGAGAGCAAAAGAGAAAGTAATTAGTGATTTATTGTTATTAGTATTATAAAATAAAATATTAGTCGGTTATTTATTGCGTTGTTGTTGGGAGTCAACTTAACGTTAGGCTGCAGATGTAAGACTGCATGGATGTGATCTTTTCCTATATTTTTTGTATCTAGTATTAATATTCAAATCTTTACATTTTTTTTATTTAAAAACATTGTTTAAGTTTAAATATTAAAAAAATTAATATATTTACTTCAAAATTTTAATCAAATATATTATTTTTTATCTACTTTTATTTATATTTAAAATTAGAAAGAGTATTTGATTACTCACTCACCACTATTTTTTTATTTTTTACATTCACTCTTCACTCCTTTCATTTTATATATTGCTTAAGATTTTGTAATAGTTAGTTGGAATTTCATTTAAATTTTTTTTAAATAGTTAATATTAGTAATCACTATAGTTGTTAATTTTGTTAAAAGTCTCCTAAATTATTTTAGATTTTTAGTCAGAATTTAATTTATATATACAAAGTATAAAAAAATTATACAATTGTTATTTATTATCTTCGATCTTTAAAATAATATGATTTTTATGATATATGTATAGATATAATCTTTTTTTACTCAATTTCTTTGAATAACCCTAAGTTAATACTATGATTTTTTTTCTATTGAATTTAGGGGCTAACTTGTAAATATATTTCAACTCTTTAAAATTTGTAAAATAAATGATTACGTAAAACTAAATTTATTAGAAATAATATTTTCAATAAAAAAAGAATAAAAATATTAAATATAAAGACTCTATAATTTACTATTAGTATTTATTTTTGTGGAAATAGAGTTTATAAAGTAGAAGGTGAATTTTGTTATGATTGAACACTTTAGGAGTATCTAGCAGTTTTAAAAGAATCTGGAGTTGTCACCATTATTTTGATAGAAGTGATTAAAGCCATGCCATGCCATGCCATGCCATGCCAGTAGTGTTTATTTACTTCCCTCTGTTTCTTGTTTGTTTCCTTCTGGCAACAAACGTTACTCCACGAATTCACTTCATGAACCCTTTACTTTACCGTATAGTATAATCTACTGAGAGTAATAATTATTCTAATTTTATATACTCGCCTTGGTAGCCTCAAAATCTTGTCTTTTCACACGCTAATCACTAATCAGTAGCGTTTACACGACAAAGCAGACTTTGAGAAGTCCCGTTTTGGCCGTATTCTTTTTTTTTATTGAAAAGAACCATTGCATTTTTCTAAAGAAAATCTTGGTTCATGGTTAATTTGAGAGAGTTGGACCCTCTTCGTCTCAGGGGATACGTTAAAAGAAAAGAAAATAAAAATAGTTTAAACCACCATTTTGTTTTTATAAATATATCATATCGTCATTTTGATATCTAATTCAACAAAAATTAAAATTAATTTTTAAATTATCAAAAAATTAGTTAATTTAATCTCTAATATTATAATGAACATGAACTATTTAAATGATAAATTGTATCTTTTAGAATTTTTAATAATAGTAAGTTATATTTTTTAAACACTATTTTGATGATTCGAATGCTAATTTGAATTTTTGGCTAGATCAATGAAAAAAGAGACAATACTCTACACTTTTAAAAACTAGAATGATGGTTTACCTAAATTTTATTTTGAAATTGTACATTCATTTCTAAAATAATGTAATATTATTTTTTTAAGAAAAATATTTTATTTTTAGATTCTTTTAACATGTGTCTTAGAATACATTATGGCAAACCTTTTCCAGAAAATATGTCCTTCTATGTACATTTTTTATAAACACGGTGCGTAATAGTGGAGGCGAACATATATTATTTTTTCGTACGCACTAACTATAGATCGAACTCTCGACCAAATATAATTAAAGGACCTCAATGTCTACTACTTGTGTCATATAATGTTTAATGAAAAAGTGTGTCTTTATATATTGTATCTCATTTTATTTATGTATTATTATTATTATTATTTTATGATAAAATTTTGTGATACATTTTATCCATGTAATGTATTAATATTATGTGTTAAATTTTTTTGTTGACAAAAAAAAAAAGTAAAATTCAACATAATTAGAAAAGTGTGTAAATAAATAATAATTATTAAAAACATAATATACGTGGATCTCCGCTAATAACAATATAAGCCAACATATCTTTGTGGGAGAATTTTGAACCCCACAAAGTTCAAGGAATTAGTATCCACACTATAAAAAAAACAAATTAATTATTTTATAAATTTTTAATGTTAAAAGTTTAAATATGAATTTTTAAATATTATAAACTTAAAAATTATATTTAAGCATTAAAAGTTAAATACAAATTTTTAACCGTTATAAACTTAAAAAATTATATTTCATTCACTTTTTATTAAAAAAAAAAATTAAAATTTTTATAGAAGAGATTCTTATAAGATTCTAAACATGCATGCAAAAAAATCATTTAAAAATTTCAAATGATACATATGAATTAACTTAAAAAAAACCAATATTATTGATAGAAAATATTTAAGAGACTATTATTTAAGAAAAAATAAATTAAAAAAACTAAATAAAAAATATAATATATTTATAAAATCAAAAACTTATTTTAATCCTTATAATGAAATAGAGAGTGAACGGCTATTATGATCATTCTCCTCATTATCACTATCTTCCAAAGTACAAAATTTATGTGAATCATGGAGGAGTTAAGTTGGGGAGCAACCATTTTTTTTTCTTAGAAAAGTATAGCGAGGTTGCCATGAAGGAGTTTAATTGCACCTTTGACAAATTGGATCCACTTAATCCACTATTCCTAAAAGTAAATCAATTAATGAAGAAGACTCATGGAGCAGCAGAAAATAAAAATTTATTATTCTCTGATTCTCTCATATCCTTTTTACTTGTAGCTTTAAAGTTATTTATACATATATTGTTGCTCCCTTCGGACTCAATCATAGTGCTTTGTGTATAATTAAAAATAAATAGTAGAGTAAAAGGACCACACAACATTTAAGATTTTTACCAGTTCACCCAATAGTTCACCCAATGTAACTGTCCAATCTTGACCTCGTAAGATTTTTCACCATGTTAATGAGATGAGAACATTCTCACCTAAAACATTTTTTTCTTAGATCACTCTTGAATCTATACAACTTGTTTTGTCGTAGTTTCAACAAACTTACAACCTTAACTTGTAAGCTTTACAAATGATCACTCAACCAAACTCAAAAGAATGATCACATTCATGTAAGGGACCAGGCTATACGCTACCCTCAAAAGAATATGTATGTCTTTTATCGATTTCGGTGGATGTTCACTAAAGAAATATTTTGATGAAGGACTAAATTGATATTTTTTAATTTAAGAGACTAATTTTTATTTCGTAAATTTATGAAATTTGAGGGACTAGATATAGTGACCCTTACGATTTCAAGGACTGTTATCGTATCCTTGTCTTAAAAATAAAGAAATACTATTAAAGAAAGAATAAATACTATTTAAATTTTATTAAATACTTCTCTCTTTCATGTTTACAGTATTTGATATGAAATCACCATGAAAAGGGGCTACCTCCTAACAAAAATATTTCACTTTCCACATCTTTTACCCATTGACATACCCGGTTGCACGTCTTTATTGCCGAGGCCTGCATATGGTCATTGTGCAAAAAAAGTCAAAATTTGTCCAAGCAAAATAAGGCAAAAGCAAATGCAAATTGTATTTCACATCTCTTTTTGAACCTTTTCTCAATTAAATGGACCAAAGAGGTTACTTTCCCAACTAACTGTAGCAACCGTTTTGATGAAAAGAAGGTTAAGTTGTGCGATGCTAGATTTCAGAAGTGATATATTTTTATACAAGGTCTTTATTGGATGTTAATGATGAATATAAACCTGCTACTGATGGATAACATATATGATATTTACAATTTTGTATAGAAATATTTTAAATGAGAAATATTGAAGGAAAACAAAACAATACCTTGTCTGCAAGGGGATCAAATGCAGCATAAAGTTCAAAGTCCTGCGTTACCCAACAGAGCAGAACTGCCACATGAAAATGATATTACTAGTCTGACCATTGTTCTATGAAGCATGCAAATGTAATGGCACTTTATATCTCAAAGAAGCTAGGACAAAAAAAAAAATAATAATAATAATAATAATTATGTGGAGGGGTAGATCACCCAAGAGTTTGGTTTTCAGGATCAGAGTTAATTTTTTGCATTACAAAAAAAGTATAAGATTTCCCCCTCTGTCATTACACCTTATGAAAAACAAGGGGTCAACTTTTCCAAAGAATCACTCATTCTGAAACATTATGAATTAAAATAAAGAAGAAATACCAAGAAAAAAACTTGATCTCCACTCATTCCTCATATCAAGAAAACATCAGTTTATAGAATTCAGAAACATAAAGAATTGCATCAAAGAATAACAACAGACTCAAATTATCATATATCCATTTTTTGGATGTACTATAGCTACTACAAATTATGAATCAAAATATTCATTACCATAGTTTTCATCCCTTTTAAACTGAGTTTTGTGTGGCCCAATTCCTTTTTCATGCATGGATGCAAAAAGTTTCTGGTAAGCTCTATACAGTCTGAAACAATAAAGGCAGGTTATGCTTAGACAAAGAACAAAAATGCAAAAACGAAAAAGGAAAGTGCCATACCGGCATTAAAAAACAAGCTTCCATAACATTAATACCTTTTCTGCTGCTGATGAGTATTAATTGGTGATGAGAACTCTGAAGATACATACTGATCCAGATATAAGCTGCGATATATGAAATGCCACAAACCTGCAGCACCACCTACACTAGAATTAGATTCTCTCAATCTTTCAGGAGAATCTAGTCGAAGACTATGCTGGCCCAAATGAGGAGATGATCCAGAACGAGATAAGGGTGGCAGATCCTCAATGTGCATTCCACCATCAAACAAGGATCTCTGAACTTCACCGAGGACATTTGACTTCAAAAGGACCGTCTCAATACGAATCCTATGAATTGGCAGAAAAATTTCTGAATCATGCATGAAAAGTATGGGTACATAGAGACCCAAATCTCTTTGCTGCAAACCATTATGTTATTTCCTCTTTTTTTTTATTTTCTTTCATTTTTTTAATAGAAACAATAAACCGAACAATAGCGGTGGCCGTATTATTAAACTATCATTTACCTGCAATCCTTAAGATGGTAAAATGCATCAGAACTAGTTGTCAGCAACATCAAGTATGTGTCATCCTGCCACAGATATACATAAAACTCTATCATTTATGAACTCAATGTATAACATATGCAAATTGTCAATGCGTTTGTCACTCACATCAAAATAATAGATATAAGCATACAAAAATGCCAAAGGATTGTATCTTGGCAAGCAAACAGGAGAAAATGCCTCTGAGGTCCTGCATGATTATAGTCCAAGAGAAGAGAATGAGAAAGTGTAAAATGGTAAAATAAAGCCAATAAATCTACTTGCACAATAAAAGCTGTTATGCTGTTCATAGGGTCTATAAAACAAGTCATGTAGAGTCGTATAGACTGTATAACTAGAAAACTATGCCATTAAACCATCCCTGAGATGCTATCTGAAAGATAAAATAATGTCAGTTCTACTTACCTAAAGGATTCTGATGACATAACAAAATTGGCCAATAGCAGCATATCATCTGGATGAAGAGAGGCTTTCTGAGCACCAAATAGACTGATTACCTGCCTTCAACCTTTAACAAGTTATTTTATCATTTTATGTCTGCCTATGACTTGAAAAATTAAGTATAGTGTTAAACCTTGTGTCTGCACATCAGTATTGCAAACAGAACACCGGAATCAGCAACATCTTGCAAGATGGCACCAGCAGCTTGTCTTGTTGCACATGCAAGAGGTAGACAAGTATAGGCATGAAGAAATGTAGCTGGGTTCCTGATATGATCACACAAATAACAAATTTAACTACTAAGGTGTGGCACAGGGTGCTTGGAAATCAGAACCATCAAACAAACAAATGACCTCCACAACTTAACACACAAGGGAAAAACACACAGACATCAGAGCAAGCATCTAAAACACCCCTATATCTTGGAAAAAATATTTATAGTTTCTCCTTTAAAACAAAAGAGACCAGACTGCCCCAATTAGAGAAACAAACCAACTAAAAGAGTGGATTAGTGAAGAGAAGACAGTGTCTGTTCCACCAAGCAAGGGTGTCATATCAAACTTTGGATTCTTCTCAAAACATCTGTTTACTGATTTTGTCAGTATGACAATCATCTGCATATGTATAAAAAATATGGATGTATCAAATAACTGTCACAACATTACTAGTAGATTTGAATGATAAAAAGGCGATGCGACTGCCAATTGATAAACACAGAAGCTGAAAACGAAGGAATAGTGAGAAAGCAAATGGATCCAGAATTTTTTTTGGGTATCCAACTCAATTATACCTGGCCATAAATGAGATCCAATTGCCTTCGTAAGGACTCGTAAGGCTCTTCTGTGCAGCTGATGCAGACTAAGTATATGGGTCCTTTCACGAGAAAAACCACCTGCACAACAACTTCAAACTAAGATTTCATAACATGAAATCATCGTATTGTTTCAGAAGTGCCTAATAAATAAAATTTTCTTTCCCTAAAATCATTAATGAACATAATATGAAAAAAACTCAGCAACCAAAAGTACAACATACTTCCAGTGTTTCTATCTTATACTTAAAAGCTGAGCAAGGTTTGAAATATCATTTTGCATAGCCTGATACTGGTTAGTTAAGTGGGCTTGAAGTAGTGGCTTATAAGGAAATAATGCTCAAATGTCACTATATAATCATGAACAAAAACTTTTACAAGAGAAAAATGTGTGATCAGACCTGATGCTTTCCAGCCCTCACCAATTTGACACGGTCACCCCTGGAAACATAAAAACAAATATCTGAAAATGCATTCTCATATAATATTCGGATAGGGAATCTAAGAATGTATTTGTAATTATAATTTATCCGGCTATAGTTAACCAGAACAAAGCCAGCGACAATACCCATTCTCAACAAACGAAATGATTGCTTGCAAAGTTGCTGAAAAACCAGCAAGCTTATGTTCATCTCCATACCTGGAACAAACAAAAGTGTGAAACAATAACTAGAGAAACAGGGCACAATTTTTAGGCAGCAATCAGTGATATATGAACAGTAATTGAGGGAAGCTCACGTGAGGATTCGGTAAACACTAACCTAGAGTATATTGGTTTGCCAGAATGACTCAGAACAAAAAAATGCTTCTTTCTTTTCCTCCATGAAATGGAAGCATCATCCTGCACTTTATTCATTAATCAAATAGGATGTGGTATTACAGTTATCTTCTGTGTAAAGCCTCAGAGGGCATGAATTTGAAAATAAATGTTTGTATAAGAAAGCTCAAATATTTAGCTAGAATTGCAGAACAGCTCATAGTATCTATCACAGTTGATTTGAATTTAGATGTTAGTGCTTAGAACCAAAATTAAATTTAGTGGTGGTTAAAGCTAAGACGCCAGTTTAATTCCTGTTTCCCCATGCCTTTTCATTTTGATTGTCACTCATGCATTTAATTAAAGACTAAACACAGGTTGAATTTCAATGAGTAGCCACATGGACAAACCAAAATTTAGATTTCCAAACAGTAAAAAGAAACACAATAAATAAAACAATGAAACAAAACCGCATTAATCATTCCTATACGAATTGAATCAGGATTCGTGAAGAGGTTCTCTTAAGTGCGGGAATAAGTAAATGGCAGTGTATTAGATTACACCTATCACCTATGAACATATATATACCTCATCGAGATGTCGTTTACCAGGAAACCATGAGGTTTGGGAATCGTTAGAGACGGACGGAGGATGATCACGAATACTCATTTCTTCAATTTCATGGGAAACGGAATCTTCAAAATGTGAGACGCTTGTGGCGGTGATTCTGCTACCTCTTTCGGCTGCGTAACCACTGCTGGTAGGACTTGAGGGTTCGGAAGAGTGTCGGGGAGCAGATCCGTGAACGACGCCGTTTGGTTCTTCTTGTGGTGTGGATGGTTCCGCGTCGAAAAGGCTTAACGAGAGGGGAGGTAGGTTGAATTGGATTGGAGAGGCATCGGAGGATGAAGAGATGGAATTGTTCATTGATGATGGTGCACTTCGAGCTAAACTGTTGAGAGAGAGAGAGAGAGAGAGAGAGAGAGAGAGAAGAGAGAGAGTCGCTTGTCTTTGTTGCGTTGCTTTGCTTCTGGCGGGGTCTCAGAGTGATGCGTCCGGTGTGCAACCCGCCACGCAATGGGCTCTGCGGGCCGGGTTAACACGTTTACCATGGCCCAAGCATAAATCGCCACCTTTTATTTTTTTTTTCCACAAAACCACTACTCGCCACCTATAACATAAATTGTGTAATTCAAAAATCAACAATTAATTCAGTTTTGAATTCTTTTGAATGATTCTTCAAATTATTTGCTATTATAACATGACAATTACTGAAATTTCCGATACTATTTAAATAGGTTCAAGAATTTAAAAAAGAAAAAGTAATTCAGTTCATAAATTTGTCAATCATTTGTAATTAAATTCCTAAACTAAAAAAATGTATAGGCATCCCTAAACATTAAAATAATTTGTAATAAAGTCATCTTGAACTTTTTAAATAATAGAATAATATATCGTCTAGTCTTTTAGGGCCCGTTTGATGGAATTACTTGAAAAACAAGATGATATATCGTCTAGTATAATATATCGTTTAGTCTTTTTAAATTTGTCTTTTAGAGTTATCATGTCTTGTGTTTGATGTGCACATGATAACAAACTTGATAAAATTAGTTTATCCTATTCAGTGTTTGATACACAACGGATAACAAGATGATATGATTTATATTTTGATAAAATGATAAATTTGTCCTTATAATCTATTTAATTTTTTTTTTTTTCAAAATAACATTCATATAATTTTTTATAAATAAACAAAAATGCAAAAAAATGTAAATAATTTATAAAGTAATTTTAAATACTTGAAAAAATTGTGATTTCTCTATCCATCACAATTGAAGAATAACTCACTATCATAAAAATTGTGATTTCTCTATCTATTACAATTGAAGAATGACTCACTATCATAAAAATGTAGTTACTCGTTGAGACTAGAGGAAGAGAGAAACGCGAACAATGATATCCTGTTGAGAACGGATTATTTTAACCCACCTCAAATTAAGGATAATATAATAGTGCTGCAACCTGATTATTTAAAAATTTTGATATGGCTGCATCAAACAAAGGATTACGAAGGAATATGATAACCGACTCTTAAGTTATAAGAAAATATTAAATTGATCATTTAATTTTCTTTTATCAAGTCAATTATTTATGTTCGTAAAAGTTAGAACTATTTTTAATCATAACTTCATTTCAATCATTTTTAGTTAAAATTTTTTAAAAGAGCACTATGAATTTTGTTATCAATCATATAAAAAAACATAACTTTTCATGTGATTTTATGACATAGATTGAGAGAATTTGCATTTAATTTCAAGAATTCTAAAATCTATTTCACTCGAATTATCTTTTGTTTAATTATTTTTCTAAAATTTAATTGAGAGTTTATATTTTTACGATTATTACAATCAAAACAACTTAAAAATTACACAGATTTATTGGAAAAAATTGAGAGAACTTTTAATTTCAATTTTGCTGGTTTAAAATTGAGATCATTATTGTAAATATTTATAAACATAAAAGACAAACTTTATATTAAAAAAAAAAATAAAAGACTAACTGATTAAAAAAAATTAAAGGTACTTAAATAATTTGTAAGTGAATACTTAGGTTATGAACCTATTTACAAATTATATCAAAGTTAGATACACAATTAGAAAAAAATAAAATAAAATAAAATAGTTTACGAGCTTAATTAGAAATTCAGAAACTCGTTTACAATCTTTTTAATTCAAGAATCTCCAAATAATTAAAGACAATTGAGATAGTACGTTTTTTTTTTGTCAATATATAGTACACTTTATTTAATGTTTAGGTGTGATATAGGCTTGAGAATTGCTCAGATTCAAATGATTTCAAACCCGAATTGGTCTATCTGATTTAAGGTTAATTTACAATGGCCAATGGGTGCAATTGCGATTAAACCAGGCTAGCTTACAATGGTTAATGAGTGCAATTGCGACTAAATATGTGGTAGTTTCATCTTTCGTCCTCTATATTCTTAATATATATTTAGATTGGTCAATTTGTACTTATAGTAAAAACCTAGAGATTGATCGATCTGAAGAAAAATTGGAGACTCTCGAGAAAAACATGAGAAAACAGCATCAAATTTGTACTCAGTTTGAGCAAGTTCCAACAAGTTGGCGTGGACGGGACGTGCAGCAAGCAATTGGGCCAAACTTATGTTAAGTTTCCATTGTAAAATATAATTTCGTTCTAATTTTGATTCAAAAAACTCAAATTGGACCATAAATTTGGATCTTGATATTTGATTTTCTAACATGATAATCGTGTGCAAGTGGTTTGCCAAACATCATTGAGAGAAAAATATAAATAACATAGAAGTCATCAATAACAGTAGTAATAAAAGCGGTCCAAGAACAGGTAATATAATGCAGACTTGCACGACAACAGAGTTGTGGGGTTGTTGAATCAAGTGCAAAAACAAATATATATCTAAATCTAACAATACCTATAACTGTTATAGGAGATCTATCAGCTAACAAATAAAGCACAAATTTTTTTAGTACCAATTAAATTCGGCACTCCATGATTTACAACACTCACGTACTACGCACCAACCATTTATGCTTGTGCTAGTCACTAACAGTAAAGTAAGAACAATTTAATAGAAAGTTTACTTCCGTCATTATCCACTAACACATGTACAAGTTAATCAAAAATAAAATTCCAACATCCTATCTTTGGTGTAATTATATCCTTGTATCATCAGTGTTGTCCAAACAAGCATTCAACTAAAAAATGAAAGGAAGTACTATTGGCATTCTAGAATCCAAATATTAAATGCTTCTTAAAACAATCACAACTTTCTATTATGGAAACTAGTATAGTACAACTAAAGAAAATAAATCAAAAGGGAAATTGATGATACAATGAGATTGTGATATGTGAATGGTGTCCAACATCTTTTTTTTATTTTAATTAATCTATCTCGAAGTGAATAGTGATCATTCTTCATAAGACACAGGTTCTGTAATCAACTAATCTTTAAGTTTTACTTATATTTTGCCTTTCCATGAGTAATGGATGCGCTCACCAGCTTCATAAGAGACGTGAATGCATTCCTTGGAAGACCAAACCCAATAGCTGTCATTTCATCAACAACCTAAGTAACAAATATGCACAATCAGATAACTCACTACAAATAGCATTATAAAAAACAACAATTAAATTACTACTAAGATTGCTGCTATCATTTTGTATCCCAGGAATCCATGGTTTCTTTCCATTCCAGATAACCTTCAGGAATTACTGGCAACAAGCTATTTTGAATGTTTTCTTGAACATCATCTTTAATGAAAAAATCATTTTATTATCTCTTTTAGTATATGGTTGCACATTATTTATAAATAAAATTTAATAATTTAACAATTTTTAGAGAATAATTTAATAATTTTTAGAGAATAATTTGATTTTAATTAGTACAGTAAATGTCAGGGGAAGCATGTGGCTACAATGAGAAAGTATTCTATGATAAGGATTCAAGACCAGGGAAGAATCCTTCTTTTGACATCCTATATAACTTACTAGTAAGCCTTTAACTTGTTGAGTAGCTAGCTTCATTTACACCTTATGTACCTTATTGGATGCTTAAGAAAAATATTAGTGTAACAAGCTATTGAATGGAAGAACTCCGGGCAATTTATGAATATTTGCCAAGAAGATATTAAATCTGTTTTGAGATTCATTTTGCAAGAAGCTTTTTCCAATAAACCAATGGAAGTCCATTAAAATCTCATGGCAATTGGCATAAATGTTTGCCAAACGAGTTTGCTCAATTAGTCATTTACTTATACAGCTTAATTTACTAAAAATTTACTCCGATTAGACACATGAACTTGTTTGAGTTCTGTATGCCAATAATTGAAGTAAACTATGCTTGTAAGAGATATCTAACAGTTGAAGCATGCATGTAACCTTGAACACATATTATGACCGAAGTAGAGGTACCTATTTCACAATGCTATGTAGCCTGAACATAGCATTTTTAAATGTTCTCTGCCAGAAGTTTTTGTTGCTCGAGCTAGTTCATCTGCAAATGTCATGAAGTAGAGCTTAGCAAAACTCAAAATATTCACACAAGATCCTAGCCTATCAAAGGGTAATATTTTTATAAAAAAATCAGTTCTTGATATAAAAGTATCAGGAAAGGAAAGATAAATGATCGATAGTAAAAATCAAGCTTCATTCTTATCACTATATGCATTGAATCAAAAGTTTTATCTTGTGAAACATTTCACATTTTTGTATTATCCATTAAGAACTTTTGAGCAGGGTACTAGTAAGAATTACTGACTGTACAACAGACAATACAAGAGGTGAACAGAAACTTGCTGCATCTTCATGTAGAGAGAATTCATAGCTCAAATTTTCAGCTAAAAGTTTAATGTTTTTCCTTCACTGGTAGATTATCATTTATGAAAATGCAGTAAGACATCCCAGTCACTTGCTACAAAATGTGACCCTTCTTGCTAGACTTCAAAGGGCTGACTGGTCTTAAGTTGCATATATAGTTTATCTCAAAAACTATGCTTAAGTTCTCCACCAGAATAGTAAGTGTCGTGCAAAGTTTTTCCACGCATTCGACCTAATTAGGTTCATACTTCATACTGAATAAAGAAATAGTCAGCAACTCAGTAATTCAAATGCTCGCCTGCAATCGTTACAGACCTGGAGGAAAGAATTTGCAGTCTAAATAAAAGACAGCAGTGACTCTTGAGTTCATTTTGGACCCATACAGCTGCTTCAAATTGAGGGATGGGAGGAATTATGAAGTTAGGCATGCAAATGCATTAAACAAGTGGCCATTTTCCATCCGACTTTAGAAGAGAGGCAAACGATGAACTTCGACTTTAGAACCCAAAATACATCTAAATTTTACCAATAATCCCGACAAGAACATGCACCATCACTGAAACAATGGAATCTGTTATTATCCCTAATGACTATCTCTCTCCCTGTAACTTTTGAAATGAGTTTCATTGCCTCATGACAATCACCACATACACGAAGATTTTTAACAACACGAATCACATCTTTGGCACCAGTACTGATCAGTGCAAATGCAACAGCTAACTTCTCACTATGACAGCCAAGGAAGTACTCTTTCTCCTCTTCCTCTACATCAAAGAGCACAAACTCAGTGGTCGGATTATAACCAGCTTCTTTCAAGTCCTTAAATAAACTTTCAAGCTTTTCATATATCTTTTGTGATAAGGGATGAGAAATGTTTCCCACAAGGAATTCGTGAACGACCCCGTCAACTTCAACCCAACTATACCCAGGTAACTTTTGCATCCCTTTCTCATTCAATGTTGACCTAATTTTTTCTGCCTCGTCCCATCTACTATTTGCTGAATATATATTTGATAAGAGAACATAATGTCCCGAATTCCATGGTTCTAACTCAATGAGCTGCTTCAGCACATGTTCAGCCAACTGGGTTTCACGATGCAACCTACATCCTCCCAACAATGCCCCCCAAACAATTGCATTAGCCTTCATTGGCATACCCTTGATCAAATTATGCGCTTCAACCAACAAACCTGCACGGGCTAGGAGATCCACCATACATCCATAATGCTCAATAGTAGGAGTCACAGAAAAGACACGACTCATGCTATTAAAATAGCGTCGACCATCATCAACCAGACCAGCATGAGTACATCCACAGAGCAAACCAACAAAAGTATTCTCATCGGGCCAGATTCCACACTTTCCCATTTGACCAAACACTCCAAATGCAGCCCCAACATGTCCATACATAGCGAGTCCAGAAATAACAGCATTGAATACAACACGATCTTTCTCCTTCATCATTTTGTAAACCCCCAAAGCCTCTTCAACGCTTCCACATTTTGCATACAAGTCAATCAAGGAAGTACCTAACACAGGATTAGACAAAAACTCCTCATCATCCATCAAACCCTTAGCCCAAATTCCCATCTCCAGCGCTCCCAACCTCGCACAAGCAGAGAGAAAGCCCACCATGGCATAACAATCGGGCCTCACATTTACCTTCCTCATTTCAAAGAACAACTCAAGTGCCTCTCTAGGTAGCCCATTGGACGCATAGCCATGAATCATGGCACTCCAACAAACAACATCCTTCTCAACCATTCCATCAAACACACAACGCGCTTCCTCCATACTTCCACACTTGGCATACATATCCACCAAGGAGGTAGCCACAAAAACATTCCTATGCAAACCACACTCACTCATACACCAATCTATCCACCTCCCACTCTCCAAATCCCCTAACCTCGCACAAGCACGCAAAACACGAACAATAACAAAACCATCAGGTCTCAAACCCATCTCCAACAACCCTCTAAACAACTCAACAGCTTCCCTACACTGACCAAACTCAATATACCCACAAATAATAGCAGTCCAAGACACAACATTTTTATCAGGAATATCATCAAACACCTTCCGTGCATCACTTAAAAACCCGCACTTAGAATAAAAACAAACAATATTCGTTTTCACGAAAACATCATAATCAAAACCATTTTTAATCACAAGTGAATGAATTGCGATACCCAATTGAAAAAGGTTGAGTCTAGCACACGCTTTGAGGACGAAAGGGAAAGTGAAGTTATCTGGGATAAGAGAAGCTTTGTGCATTGAGGAATAGAGTTGAACGGCGTCATGGAAGCGGTCGTTGGAGACCATGCCACGAATCATGGTGTTGTAGAGAAAGGTGTTTGGGTATGTTGGTGTTTTGTGGAAAATGAGGTTTGAGTATAGGGTATTTGATAAGGTTAAGGAAGAGCGGAGGATGATGTTGAGAAGGTAGTTGTCTTGTTGGAGGTTGAGGCGGAGGAGGCGACAGTGGGCGAGCTTGACATCCTTCAATGATTTCAATCCTTCTACTAAACACCATTTCTTTAGCTCTAATGCCATCTTCATATGCTATCATTGCTGTGCTACTTCATACGTATAATATGTAATTGTGTCTTCCACTTATGAAGAAGCAGGACCAAACGGGTATTTGGAGCCATTTTTAGTTTCATAATCACCTTCATTTTTTTATCTAAATAAATAAATTATTGAAAAATATTGTGTCCTTCCAAAATTTATTTGACATTTTGAGGGATAGAAATATAAAAGTGGTGTCATAGAATTGATATATTGATAATGAGATAGAAAGAAAGGTAAAAAAAATGAAGTATTGAACCAATGTATAAAAATTACAAGTGAATATAAGAATTGTAAATTATTTTTACATAGGTTTTATTTTTATCTTGTGTTTATCTATTTTATCATGACGTTTAGTTTCAATATGGTTGTTTGATTTTTCATTTGGTTTACGATTGAAAAATAAATTTTGATTTATAATAGATTTAATCAATGATTTGATTGTCAAAACTACATATCTATAAGCATAAGTATTTTGATCACTTTGATTTTATTAAATTTGTAGATATTTTGTCGTTTTATAATATTAAATAGAGTGATATGAATTTATCACAGATTAATCATTTTAATTTTAGCGACATTGAATTTGTATTATCTATGATGTATTGTAACAAAATGAATAGAAGAAAGAAAGTTGATGTATTTGATTAATTCATCAATTTTCTTTAATTAATTGTTGTTTATATTTTAAATGAAATACTAACAAGTATTGGAAAAAATGTATTGAAATTTTAACAATTTATATCATAGTTTTCTACTCAAAAAAAATATTTTTTATTTCATTTATTGTTTCCTTAACAACACTTGTTAGTTTTATCCATATTTTAAAATGAACATATTATTAATTAGATGATAGTCTCTTTAAGACAATTTATTATAAACTTGATTGTGAATTTGTGAATATGAGACAGAGAAAATAAATACCATTAAATATTATTAATGAAAAATATATACACCACTCAATATAGTTTTAATAAATACTTATTTTACAATTTTAAAGATTGAATTAAAAAATTATATCATATTGATTATTTATATAAATTTTTATACAATTTTTAAAAAAATTTAGACACAACTATAAATTCAACTGCAAATTCTTAAATTTGAAACTGAAAAATAATATTTATCATAACAATGTTAATATTTACATAATTTTGAATAATTTGAAACATTTTAAACGACTTTAGATTTATATGAAAAATTATATATATATGATATAATTTTTTTAATCAAAAAATGAAATTTGTGAAATAAATATGAAGTAAACGATGTTGGAGAGAATAAGATGGGTAGAGACGCGCTCCTCCAAAGAAAAGGAAAACTCTAGAGTATAGTCATCGAAACAATGTGTAAGATCCAAATCTTACCAATCATTGAACCACTGCAACTTCTTCTACAACGGGTCCACCATACACGATCCAATCGTGGAAACTCAAATATATCTATATCTATATTATTACCAAATACAAACTCAGTAGATAATAACGCAAATGAAGAACAATCACATTGATCATAACAGTAACTAACAACACCGTTCAAAATTAACCTCTCTCAACAAATCAAAATCTCTGAAATTTCCCATCCAATGCACATAAACGATCGTAACAAAAAAAAATCAAAATCAAAATTATAATGTTCGAATTCGATCTGTGCCCTAATCTTGAAAACCCGTTTTCGCCCAAATCGCGTTTCGAACCCTACTAAGATCGCGTCCTTTAAGAGTTCTACCAACTCCTTCATGAACAGAGAACGAAGCAATTCTCGTTCTAGCAAGAAATTCATGCGGAGGAATCACTCTTCCATTACCGTCTTCGTCATCTCCGTCGTCATCGCCGTTCCACCTTCGGTTCTGTCTGTACTCTTCTCCAAGGATCTTCGACCAGTCCGGAACGTTAACCGGAAGCGACGACGGATCTCCGACACGACCACCAGCGGAGGAAGACGAGTTAGGTTGAAAACGAGAAGCACGAACGGAATTGCGAAACTCGGGGGAGTTAGAGTTGGAGTTAGAGCGAGTTGAGTTGTAGAGTTCTGACTCGTCGAACTCAAAGAGTGACTCGGAGACAGAGTCTCTGTCTGTTGAAGGAAGGAATCGGTAGGTTTGTTTTCTAATGCGGTGGCTCTTACTCGCGGTGGTTGCTGTTGTTGCTGCCATGAGAAATTGTCAAACGCGCTTTTCGGAATTTGTTAGTGATAAACTTGACTGCTCTTTCTTTTTTTTCTTCTATTGCTGTGTGATTTGTTTTGTTTTGGTTTGGTTGTTTTTATTGAAACCAAATGTGCATTTCATGTGCTTTTTATAAAGGTTGGCATTAGCACTTACTTTAGTTTGTTCTGCTTTTTGAAAAAAACAAAAGGCAAGTATAATGAGATAAACAACTAAAAAGTTGTTTATCCATATATGGTTAATTACCGCTATCACGGTTTCAACATAGACATAAACAATACCACTACTATTCTCATGATGCCTAAGTCTATTTCAATTTATTTGGGGGAAATATTGTATAGTAGTCACAATTATTTGAGCATACTAATTAAGTATATATACACATTTTAAAAAAATAGAATTAAATAATGTTTAATTTCAAAATGATTTTTGTTAGTGTGTATAAATGATATGCTCAAATATTTATGATCAAATAAATATTTTTCTTCTTTGTTTACAATTTTCATACTAGAATGCTCATATTTTATTTTAGCATTTTTCTATATTTTAAATTAATGTCAAGGCAATGACAGACACTTTTATATACTTCTATTTATTTTTTATTGTGTTAGAGCGTATTTTTATTTATTGTATTTTTGTATATATTTAAATTTATTTTAAACTGATTGTGGATTTAAGAATGTTATTCAGTTACATTTGCTTTTTAAATTATGTCAACTAACTTTTCACTCTGTCATGCCCCTCCTAATTTTTCAGTTATTTGGTCTACAAGATTTCAAACCTTAAAAAATTTAAAGGGTATATAATTGAAAGTAAATTAGGCTACACTACATTATAGAATTGCCTTTATATATTTTACATATAAAATTTCATTCATTTTTTTGAAATTCATTTTGACTATTATTTTGATCTGGCGTCAATATAAAGTGTCTCGTCTCAAAATTAATCGCTTAGTATTTATACATTCGTCTGATGGCCATAACTTCAATTTTCAACCATTTTTTTTTATCAATATAATAATTCCATTCCAAATTAATAGCCGTTTTAGCAAAAGTTAAAAATTCTAAGTTAATTAAGACAGAAAAATTCCAAGTATTGCTCTGTCATTCCAAATATATCTTTTGGATTTTGTCACATTAATTAAATATGACGCATACTCTATTTAGTTCTAACTATAAGAGAAAATTGGATAAATTTTTTTAATTGTATTTAATTTAAAATTTAAATTTAAATATCATCTTTTGTTAACTTAACTTTCTTTTATATTTATGATTGAATAAAATATTATTTTTTGTAATTTTTTATTAACCAAATACTTTATCAAATTTTAGAACATTCATATTAGAATTTTGATATTAGAACTATTACATTCGGGTATTTTAACGGATTTTATGTATACACGTGAATTGTCATTTTATAATTTTATCGTAAATATTTAATAAATGTTTGATTTTCTAATTCATCGTCTCAAAAAAATAAAAAAAATTAGTTTCATTAATAATTTTATATTATTATATTTTAAATACATTAATTTATTGAATGAGATAAAAAAAATAAAGATAAAACCTTGCTAATCACATTTTCCTACAAACAACGTCAATATTTAATATACAATAAATTAAAAAGGACTATTAAGCTTGATCTTAAATAGTTGATGTCAATGTTTTTAAGATTGTACTTCTTCTTGACTCAAATATAAACATGAATGATACTAAAAAAAATGATACATCTAAATTTAATTTAAAATTAAATATACCAATATATTAATTATTTTTCTATTTATATTTCTTAACGTAATTACATAACTCAAATAATTTGGTGATAAAAAAACTACATTAAATATTGACGTTGTAGATTCTATCTCGACTAAATGTAATTGCAATGAGGTAAAATGTTTTTTTATTTAGAATTAAAACACCATCATTTGTTTTTTTAAAATAATAAAATAAAAACCACAAAAAACAAAAGGGTGGGGTTTTGTTACATAGGAACTTTGGAGTGGATAAGACTCAAGAGTGAGGGTGATTAAAGTAACGAAAACAGGCCGCAGTTTGCAGAGAAAGATTGGATATGAAGAAGGGTAAAATTGTAAATGTGAATGAATATGGGTATTTGTTACGAGGAGATGGGGGTTAGAGAAAAGAGGACAAAAAAAAAAAAAAAAAAAAAAGTGGTCCTAGCTTTTAAGTATTGAATTTAGAGGTTAAAGGATATAGATGACACTTGTGAAGTGGAGGTTTGGTGAGAAATGGGAGGAGGGGCGTGATAGCACGTGAAGGAAGTAGACCCTTCACTTGGATCAAGTGCTTCAAGTTCCTTTCCTTTCTGCCAGCTTAGTCCTAAATTATTGTCTTCTCATAATGGGACATGCCAATTATTTCATCTCTTTATCGTTTCAAACTCCAAAAATTATCCTGAGCCCCTTTGCTCATTCGACGCTGCTAATATATGCTAATGGACATGGACCCATCTCTTTATTCATTGCTCCATTGCTCGCTTTTTTGTCCTTTTCTCACTTTATCTACCATCATTTTATTTTTTTAGTTTATCCATCACATATATCAATGTGTATATTTTAATTAAATTTAGTCTTTCTTCTACTTGCATGCATATTATTTTTAATATTGTGATTGATTTCTCATCTTTTTCATATTGGACGATAGGAGTTTAATGGTTATTCTTATATATTTTTAGTTTAGTTTTTTTCTTTTTGATGTTTGATTTTTTCTTTGTCGTAAAAAAATATCTATTATGATTTTTGAATTAAGTTAAATAAAAGTAAATATAAAGTTAATTTGATAATTAAGTTGAATGGGTTAAAGAACTAAGTTATAAAGAAATCGGATCTTTTATTTCTATTTTCACCATAATTCTAACAATGCACCATAACATTAGTTGTTTAAAAAAAAATTAAAGATAAAAAGAAATATATTGAATAATAAAAATTATAGAAGTAAAAATACTATTATATTTTATTTATTTACACGTTTTTCTTAATACATAAAATAATCAAATTATTTAATTATTATAAAACTAAAAGAGTAATTTTTTTGGTTGTAGAAAAAATTTATAGCATTTTATTAATAATGATGTGTTCAATGTAATAAGATATATCAACAAATATTTCGAAACTAACTAGAAATTCAACCAATTTAACAAGTAAATTAACATATGCATTCCTTTGTCTCATAGCAAACTCAAGAGTTTCTATAAAATATAAAGAAAATACTACTATAGTTGCACAAAATATCTTCATATGCTGACATATCAATCCTAGTCGAGTAGAAGCTATCAACAACTCTTTTAGTGTTTAATTCGAAGTCTATATATCCCAAATTCAATTTGTGAACCCACTCCATTACACTAATAATTCAAGAACTTCCCCACGTAGACTACACATACCGTGCAAGAATGAAGTGGCTGAAAACCTATAAAAATAGTTTAACTTTTAATTTTACTTTTTCTTACAAAAATAATTTTTATATAAACACTTATACACACGCAACTTTATTGAGTTGTTTATTAAAATCTAGTCCTAAATTTATAGTTTAATTCTAGTTTTAGTTTTTTATTTTTATTGATTTATGAAATTGATTATTATATTTTAAAAATCGACAATTTTAATTCATTTTTATGATTTTTTAATTAAGAAATTGTAATGTGACATATTTTAAATAACGTGTCATATGATACGATGATGTAAATACTTATAAAATTAGAATTAAATGTCGAAAAAATGTAACTTTCAACTTCAGAAAATTTTCATATTTGTAATTTAATTAATGATATATATAAATAATTAATGCATCTAAATTATTCTATATAATAGAATTGTATCTCACATTATTTAAAATGCGTCAAATTATCATTTTTTTTAATTTAAAAATATAAAAAAGAAATCAAAATTACCAATTTTTAAAATAGATAAATCAATTTGATAAATTAATAAAAATAAATAGATGGACTACAATTAAGTCTAAATTTATAAAGACTCCTTGCAATAGGCCGCCAAGTCTTACGTTAAATCTCATGTTTTTAATTCTAAATGAAATGTAGTAAACATTTTTTTGTCAGAAAATTAAAGTATTATACTTCCTCAATTATGAATATAAACGACAACAACAAAAAAGTCACATTATAGGATTTAAACTATAAGTAAGACTTAATTAATTCTTATATTTACCTTAAAACCCATATTGCACATAAACTAATTCCAAACAACTTTTTAAATCTGAGCTACGTGCAACTAAGTAAAAACAACAACGTCCCCTTAAAATAGACTTATGTTCCTACGAAGTCAAAACACATAAATTGTTGCCAAACAAATTACATGACACAACTTATCAAACATTTCCCTATCAGAATTCTGCCGTGTTGAAGGAAATGGGGACATTATTTTAATGGAAAAATGTCCCATCCCATCCAAGAATAAATGCAACACCAAACTAATCGTTTAGTTTACGACGAAAACAACAAGAGAAGAAAATATGACTTATCGTTTAGTTTATGACGAAAACAAAGCACACAACCTAATTCATTGGGAGAATGGATAATTTCTCTTTGAAGCAGCCGGTTGTGAGTTGCAATTTTTCCTTGAATAAGCTTCCATGCAAACACTACATATATACTAATTTTAGATTCATGTAAACTTTGTTTGATTTATAATTAATATAATATAATATGGTAACTTAAAATTTAGTGTTTTTTTATAAACAAATATTAACTCCTTATTTATAATATTGTATTTGGTGTGCCATGCACATTTGAAATCAACTATGTTTATAAAGTTAATAATATATTATGGTCTTTTGATTAGTGGGATCTAGCTAGTAACAATATTACGTAGTATTGCCCTCTAAAAAAAAGATTACAGATTATTACTATCGCTTGATATATAAAAATAAAAAACAAAAGGCATCTAATCTATATATCTGTAAAAAGCAGCATTATATACGATCAAAGCAAGTGGGTTATTTTATTTATTTTTTTTAATATAGTTTTTAGAGATCAAATTAACAACAAGTGAGAGGATATTGTGGAGGTTCTTCAAAAAACTAATTATTTTAACAAGCTATATATGTTACTTTTTTTACTCATGTTACTTCATTTTTTTGACCTAAAAAATATCATGATCTAAAAAATATGTTTCTATTTTAACATATAAACAAATATGCTGGTAGATTGTTTATTAACAAATGACTTAACATTCGTTTATGCAATCTATTATTTGTAAATTATACATTGACCGAAAAACCCAAACTCACTCCTTCTACTACTCCACTATACAAGAAGAAGAAGAACTCTACTAAAAAAGAAAAATTATCAAGAACAAGGCAAGTCATTTAATACAGTGGAAATTAATCCCTATGTACTTATGGGTAACACTCAATTAAGTTCAGAATTTTGATAATGTAAGTAGTCTATCTCTCTTAACATTCTCCCTATTTCTTTTTCTTTTTTCTTCATCCACCAAATAGGGATGCTTTGACGCCAATTTTTGGTAAAGAATCACTCATCTGCACTGTGTTTACCCTTTAATCTAAATATACGATTTATACATAAATTTAATTTTTCCTTTATGTTTGTACATGATTTCGTCATTTGAGGATGACATTGTTTTATTTGTCGTTTTGATGCAACGTTATTTGGTTTTTTATCTTTCTACGATATTTGTTTGATTCAGATTGACACGCAGATTATCTTCGATTCATTACATATTCAATCAATAATTTAGTCTTCAACGCTACATATCTACACTTTGATTCAAAAAGGCATAGGGCACTCTCGTTTCACTTTGATTTGTCACGTCTATAACTATTTTTCCATTTTATTCTATTAGCCTAAGTATTGTGGGTTTGTTCGTATATTTATCATTTTTTATTTTAGCGACATTAATGAATTTGTGTCTACCAACTTGAAAATTGAAAATAATATTCATTATAAGTCAAAATTTTTTTTTTGTGAGACCAGAGAAATATTTTTACTAAAAAATAATATTCATTCAAATTGATAGATAGTGTATCAATTGAAAACAACACAAATTCAAAGTCGATAAAATCAAAAATAATGAATATGTGAACAAACTAATTAACAACGTTCAGGTTAATAGTATAAATTGATAAAATACCTACAAATGTGACATAATTAAAATACCTACAATACACATGTGTTCAGATCTAAAATATTGATGATGTGAAATTAGTTGATTAAATTTATTATGGACCGAAATTAATATGTCAATTTGAATCAATCAAAAACTACAACAAGACAAGAAATCAAACAACGTTGTACTAATACAATAACCAAAACAACGTCTCACTTGAACAACGAAGCATCAGACAAAACGTGAAAGAAAAAGTAAATCTACGTAGAAAGCACTTATTTAAATGTTGCACATCATCAATTTATTAATATTTCATAACTTATTTTTATTTATTTATAAATTCATGTTTTTATAACATATTAATAATTGACAATTATTTATAAATTATACCAATATTAATAATTGTTATTTATATTTGATTTCAGAAAATTAATTAGTTTTAAGCAAAAAAACTTTTGTTGTGATTGTAATTCAATGATAAATTGTTGGTTAGTTAGTTAGTAAAACTAGTTAGTCATGTGAATACTTGTATAAATATTATTATCAGTCTCAAAGCGATCACTAATTTTCACTTCGAAATTTTCTCTACTAAAAATATTACCAATTCTCAAAGCAATTGCTAATTTTTACTTTGAAATTTTCTCTACTAAAGATATTACCAATCTCAAAGCAATTGCTAAATTTCACTGATCAGATGGTAGTGGAGAAGATGATGCGAACTCTCACTATCAAATTCGACTACATAGTGGTAGCAATTAAAGATCGAAAGATTTAGAGAGATGAGAGAGCTATTAAATGTATTGTCTATAGCTCATTTGATTAAGGGAACATGTTCACCACTATCAAAAACTTAAATTACAGAGGAAAAATGTGAAATTCCTCTTTAACTCCGTTATTAAATTTTGTGAAAAAAAGAATAAGAGATTTTTTTTTTTTCTCGCTAATTTTATTTTTTTTAGCGGTTGTGATGTAATTCGATGATAAAGAGTTGGTTAGTGAGTTAGTATGAGTTGGTTAGTGAGTTAGTATGAGTTGGTTAAATTAGCTAGCCATGTCATCACTTGTATAAATAATGTTATTTGTCTCGATGCAGTCACGTATTTTTAGTATAAAGTTTTCTCAACTAAAAACACTATTTTTGTGTTTCTCCATTTTTATCCTTACACCTTAGTGTGTATGTGAGTGAGGTGTAACTAATATTAGTCTTAACATACATTAACTTTCACTTAACTTAGTAGCACTCACTAGTAGAAAATCCAACCAAATTCATATCAACCCAATAATCACAAACTCATAAACCCACCACCTCTATTAAGAACAAAAGTTAAGACTCAACGTGTAATATTGTAATTTTGGTGTTAAGTTGAACGCTAATCATTTTAGGGTTTTGTAAATTAAGATGAATAATATAACGATAAGGGATTAAAAACTAACAAATGCAATTTGAAAATGAAAACAATTTGAATTTGAAATTGGAGATGTCCAATTAAGTGTTAGGGTTCACGTTGAACTTTCTATGTACGATAGCACCATTTTCTATGTAACATTAAAGTATACAAAAATTAGTGGGGTTAAATTTCAAAAATTTAAGAAATTAAAGAACTAAAATTGTGAAATTTAAAATGTAGAGAACAAATTGGTTAGGTTGGAGTAGACGAGGAAAGAGAGATATTAAAAGGGAGATAAAAAAGATAAAATTTGTTATAAACCTCATTTTGTTCTTCTTTTATTTTAGGGTCTCTTTGGTTCAATGGATGAGAGGAGAGAAGAGAGGGAAATGGAAACATGTGTAGTTAAAAAAAGAAAAGAAGAGATAGATGATAGATTTTTAATAGTTTTGTGTTTGGTTTAAGATTATAGGAAATTTTTTTATATTATTTTGGTTTTCTCTCATGCTATTCCCTCCAAATTTCTCAAATAGAGGAAGAGCAAACAAAGATTTGGGATTATGACTCTAGCCCCTCTCCTCTCTTTTAAAAATTAAAACAAACATAAAAACTTAAAAATATTTCATCTTCTCCTCTCCATCTACCTCCAACCAAATACATTATTACAAGATTTGAATGGGAGAAGAGTAGAAGTGACTAAATACAGTTATAAAATATTTTATCATTCCTAACTAACTAAAATAATTTTAGAGGAGTGCTAGCAACACACTCTCAAACACATATTTTTTAACATATTTTATTTGATTGACTAAAATTCACATAAGTTCCACTAAATCAGATGAGTTCCATATGAATTTAGTGGAACTCATACAAATTTTATTCAATCAAATAACGTGTGTTAAATAGTGTATTGATAATATTATTCATAATTTTAAAGATTTATTGTGTTGTTGGTCCTTGTAATATAAATGAAATATGATTTTAGTCTTTTGTAAAATTTTATTCACCTACTATTGATCCTCGAATGAATTTGACATTTCAAAAAACTCATATGACATGAACACATGTCAAATAATGTGATGAGGTAAGGTGAATTAATATTTTTTAACATCTTAATTTCTTAAGTTACTTAATTAATAAATGAATCACACTTTTAAAAAAAACAAAAATAAATTAAAAAGAATAAATTGGAAACAGAAATAACAATGTGATAAGGAAGCGAGCATCGACTACAATTATTAAATTATGCAATAATTTTCTTAATAGAAGTTGTGTAAATTTCTGGGTTCTTATACCATGAGGAAAAGGGGAAACAACAAAGGCAACAACGAGGAAGAGGAGGAACAAGTGTTGCGACGCGTGAAAAGGGAACGTGTCAATACAAGCGCCGCCACAAATGAGCAAAACACCACTAGTCCAATCATCTTTTTTGTACGAGGATGAATCAAATTATATTAATATAATATTTAGTGTTATATCATTGAATAGTTTTTTTTAATGTATTAAGAGATCGTTTAATATATTTTAATTAATATAAATTTTACAAATTTATCGTTGAATCATTTATGTAAAAAACTAAAATTATTTAATATATTATTAATATAATAAAAAATATTTATAATTTTACATAATAAACTATATAATATAAAATTTTTGAAATGTCAATTTTCTCATCACATTATTTAATGTGTCTATGCCACATCAAAAGACTAAAAGTTTTTAAAATTACAATTACAAAAATATAAGAAAAAATATTTATTTAACTAATATTAGAATTATATTTTATCTATATTAGGGGATCAAAATCAAACTAAACTTTAATTCTAATTAAAATTTTCCTCTATTTTAAACAAATATATCTCTAATCGCCTTCCTCTTCTAGACCCAAAAATCATATATGACACATAATAGGGGGCAAATATACAATTAATTAAAAAAGTGACTTAAGAGTGATTCATATATAAAACGATTTTCATAGTCTTCCCTCACTCTTTCGAAACCCTAATTATCAGACACTGCAACCATGCCGCCAAAGTTTGACCCGTCACAAGTCGTCGACGTCTACGTCCGAGTCACCGGCGGGGAGGTCGGAGCAGCAAGTTCACTCGCTCCCAAGATCGGTCCACTAGGTCTCTCTCCAAAAAAGATCGGAGAAGACATCGCAAAGGAAACCGCAAAGGACTGGAAGGGTCTAAGAGTGACAGTCAAGCTCACCGTACAGAATCGTCAGGCGAAGGTAGCAGTTGTTCCATCGGCGGCCGCGCTTGTAATCAAGGCCTTGAAGGAACCCGAACGTGACCGCAAGAAGACCAAGAATATCAAACACAATGGAAACATATCACTCGATGATGTTATCGAGATTGCTAAGGTTATGAAGCCGAGATCGATGGCGAAGGAACTTTCCGGCACCGTTAAGGAGATTCTTGGTACTTGTGTTTCCGTTGGGTGTACTGTTGATGGTAAGGATCCTAAGGATCTGCAACAAGAAATTAACGATGGAGATGTTGAAATTCCTCTTAATTAAGAGGTGGCTTTTCCTTTTTTGTAGACTATTTTTGTTGCATTTAAATTTTGGAATTATTTAAGATTTTGTTAAATTTTGTTTAGTATTTGGGTAATTGAGATTATTTTTAGAGGTTTTATCTGATGATTAAGGTTGCATGCGACTCTTAAATTATATTATGTTATTTTCGTTCATATAATCTGCTGATTGTGGTTTGAGACTATAAAACTTTAAATTTCTCTGTGTTGCGTTAGATTAATTACCAGATAAGGTTGAAATGGTTGGATGCACCAAGTTTGATATAGGCCCTGTTTGGATAAATAACTTATTTTACACTTTATAGTATAAGTGCTTATGTGTAAGCTATTTTTATAACCCAAGGTAAGATTAAGTCAAACTGGGTTTATATTAGTTTTAAGCTGTTTTCATAAGCTATCCTCATGAAAATGAGCTAAATACAGCTTATGAACATGTTATAAGTTGTTTCCATAATTCACCTAAACAGACTTTACTTTAAACTCTGAATTACGAAAATCCTTTCCTCTGGTTTAGAAGGTTAAGACAAACAATGTTTAATCATGAATTAGGTAGAGTTTGAGAACTGTTGATATAGTGAGCATATTATCACCCTTTAGTAAGCTGAATTTCTGCTTGCATTGTATCCAATTCAGAAATGGGTTCCCCTGCTGTTACTGTGAAACTGTGTCATGCAGTTAACAGCTTTTAGCGGTTAGATCTGGTTATTGTTTTGAAATGTTGTTTAAGTAGATTTGAGAATTGCCGTCCGGTTTAATCCAATGGTTGAAATTTTCTACTGTGTGATTTTTGTACTGCAGGGAATCTGGGTTCAACCTATTCATGTGTTTTTCTTTTCACTGTTATTGACTAATTGCGAGGAACAAGTATTTTGTTATGGTTCACTTTCTCACTGAAGTGAATCATAGCTAGTAATACTCTGGGCTATATGACATTTTCCTCATTGGGGATTTGGGGCAATTTATTTGCTTTCTTTGGATGTTGCTTGCTTGGCACAGGGACACCTTGTCCTCTTATTTGAAGTGCCGTTCATTGCATTTAGAATTATGTTTTTCATACAACAACAAAATAGAAATGCTGACATCCTCTTGGAGGAAATACATTTATTCTTCCATGGAAATGATCTACCATTGAAATGGGTTTCACTGATTAGGTGGATGTGGATCATACTACGAGTATGTTTTGAATGGATGGTATATGATGTAATGAAATGGAATAGAATAAAATAAGCTACTTAGTTTTAAAGAATTGATGTTATATAATTTCATGTCATCCCACTCTATTCCATCCGAAACCATTAATCCAAACATACCCTATGAGGCACATAAATTTGATGGTTGAAATCTTAGTGCCAGATTTTTTTTTAATTGGATTGTTGGCATTTTTGCATCTCTATGGCATTTTGTTATTTTGTTTGTCGGCAAACTTTAGTCGAGGATTTGGAAGGTATGATGTAATATGTCTGGATTAGAGAGTGTTGCGTGTTAAGTTTCTGTTCATAAGATGTGTGTTTTTTGTTCTATTGTCTATGTTACTACTTAAATGGTAAGCAGAAAAGTTAGCTGAAGTAGTTTCCCCCATTTTCCTATCTGTAGCATAAGTATTATTTCTACACCTCATTTTCCTTACTTTCACTGTTCAATTCCTTTTCATGGAAAAAAGTTTCTCGTTCTATGTTTCATTGAGTGTTGTGGAGTAATGGTGTAGAAAATCTGTTATTGGATTATGAAAATGTTTGGGATGTTGTGCATTAGTTGTAGTTGTGTGCAGGAGATAACATTACAAGCTCATGTGAGTGTGAACTGATTAGCATCTAGCGATGCCTGACACATCCTTTGGATAGTTGTACACTCGTATTGCACTTGTATGATGAGGCCACAGGCAGGGGTGTTGTGTTCGATATAAGCTATATAAAAACTGAAAAAATTTATTAAGTTTTTTACCAGTTCATGTCTTCCTATTCTTGGATATCCATCACTGAAGACAATCAAATCAGATTTGAAGAAATAATCTAGTTCGTTTTTTCAGTTATATCCTTTTCATTGGTTTTATTTTTGATATGGATTCGATATTAAAAAATCTAAATCCACACCCCTAGCCACACAGGTCTCTGCCATTAAAGGCTTTCTGCATGTGATTTGGTTTGTATTGCTGAAGTTATTTCGTGTCATTTAATGTGAATAAAATATGTTGTCAAAGGAAAAGAAATGCGTGTAAATAAAAATAAATACACAATGTGTCCACAAAAGTATTTGCTTCCCTTCCTAGTCCATATGAAAAATTTTACCACACGATTTCCCCCTCTTCCTAATTAAGGCATTTTAATCTTCTCGATCATCTGTTTTCTATATTTGACAATCGTATAAACAATCCTCTATATTTGTTCCTTATTGTTGGTTTAGATGCGATTGGTCACCGAATTATTCTCGTGGTTTGCTGTTTACCCCCACATTGCCTCAATTTGTTGCATAGTTTTCTCATCTCCTTGTGTATATATAGTGCTCTTCAATTCCCAATGCTAATCATTCAATCAATCAATATAGCTTATTTTAAAGAAACTTTCAAGTTATTTTTTCAAGAGTTATTCTTCTTAGTCACTATTCTCTCTGTGTTTCATTCAAAGACAGAGAGAGATTCTTAAATAATAATAAATAAAGCTTCATCAAGCGTCTCGTATACTCCCGTTGAGTTGTTCTTACAAACAAGTAACAATGGCAACAGATTCAAGGCCCGCGATGAAGCCATGGATGGAGGTTGCACCTTCACTATTGGAGTGCCCTTGGAAACATTCCAATACTCCTAAACTAGAGACCATATTTGAAGACAGAGATGAAGAATTTGATGGTGAAGAAGATGGTCTTGCCGCCTTTTGATTGTTTTATACTTTCATTTGGGTAAATACTTGCAAGCCAAACAAGGCCCAATGGTAGTGCCCAATTGTGATTATCTTGCGTCCATATTTTGTAAATGAATAGAGAGACGTTAGTTGAAACAATTATATTATAGCGGTGTATAAGGATTATTAGAGGCTGAATGTATTTGTAGATGTCAATCATGTCATCGTCTCTAATCTATTTCGACACTACATAGTCGAGTTTGTACATATATTTATTTTATTACTAACAAGATGTATCTTTTGCATCATTATATTTTATTTTTGTAGGGTTGTCTTAAACAATTTTAATACTCTATTATAATCTTAAAAATTGAACTTATAATAAAAAGAAAGTATAATTTTAATAATTAAAAATTATTTCAAAATACTATATTTTTATCAAATATTCACAAAAAACTCAAGCCGCTTTATTTAAATTGTAAATAACATCTCAATACAACTTAAGATCTAATATCAACTTCTAGCTACTAAAAAGAGTCATCTTTCTAACACTTTTTGAAACAAATTCATCAACTAAGTCTTTGTGTATTGTCTCTAAAATTTTTTGTTATATTATAAAAAAAAAAAAATTTAAAAATTGGGGCCTCTCACTAGTTAGAGGTGTTGTGCAGTTGAGCTGGATGCACATGGTTGACCCTGCATTTTTACACTTCATTTACATGTAATATATATATTTTTTATAGAAGTTATTTATGAGAGAATAAATTACATCAAATGATGCATAAGATTTATATAAATGATAAACAACTAATTACTATAACTAATTATTGTGTTTAACTTGTATAACTAACTATCTAATATGTCTGATAATATTTCAAACTTCTAAAATTTGCATTAATTAATATAAGACTTAAATATAATTTTAGTTATTTATCTTTTATCAAATATTTGTTTTGGGTCATTAATTATTATTTTATTGATTCATTTTCATCATATATCTTTTATAAATGATGAATGTTAGTTCTTATCATTATAAGCATTTAAATTGTTGTCATGAACTGTTGAGGTCTAATTTTATATCAATTGTAAAGTTAAATGTACAACCTTAACATAAAAATACATAAAACTCTGGTCAATATCCTTCATTTCAAAGAGTTTACATATGTTTCAAAACTTGCAATAAGAGTTTTTCCAAGTACAAGCCTATATTATTGAGTTAAATTTATGTTTTTTTTAAAAGAATGTTATAGTAGATACATATTGACAATTGTTAGAAGGGATTTCAATAATTAAATGTTGTTATAACATTTGTTGTGATTGTAATAAAGACTAAAATACATTATTTATAAAAAAATAAAAGACGAACTATAATAAAAAAAAGAATAAAACTAAAATAAATATTAAATAAAAGATAAATGATCAAAATTATAAATAAGCCTTTAGGTAAGAAGGATCTATTTTCAAACTTCTAAAATTGAATTATGTATGCTAAGCTTTTTCTTTGTGTAATTTGTATCAATACTATGACTTTTTAATTAATGTAAACAATTAATTAGTTCGAAATCAATGATTTTCAGGTAATTTTTTTAAAGATGTTTGCATTTTTTCCTCCGAGGTGAAGTCGATGTTTGTGTACTAGTTTATCCGTGTCTTGGTATGCTTAGGATCATGTGGAATTTGGACAGGACCTAACTAAACATTTTTTTTTTATGGATTAGCCTTACTAAACCTTTTTTAAAGGATGACCTTCCTAACATACACTGATTAATTTTGAACAACGATATTCTCGTGGGTTTTTCTCCTTACATACCTGTCATATTTTATTTTTCTCTATTATTTTCGTTATCAACAACCCATCTAATTTCATACCCCATAATTCTTTAATTTTTGGTCTTTTGAAATTTTTATTTTGTCTCCAAAATGTTGATTGTTTCAGAAAATAAATATATAATCCACATGTTAGTTGCATTAACTTTTGATTTGTTAGTGGATATGTTCAAATTCGATATCTTCTCTTCTATAAAATTAGTGTATGTAAATTTTGCTGCGTAATTCTTTAAAAAGAATAATAAGCTCTGTCATTTTCTAAATTTATGATTTTTTAATAGTGTAATCAAATTTTAAAAGATTTTAAAATTAGAGATGAAAAAATTACTTTGTTTCACATTTTATCTTACCTAATAGTATTATAATTGAAATTGATTAATTATTTTGAATAAATCAAAGTATCAAGCATCACCACGAGATAAAGTATTGACTTTTTTCATAATGTATATTTTTATATGTAGTTATCTAAGCATCGACTAAATAATTAAGTTCAAAAGACTTATTTATGATTAAATAACTAACTAATTAAACTCAATTGATTTATAATTTTTAAAATAAAGTTAAATATTTCAAAAAAAAAAATAAATTTAATTCTAATTAAAATAATTATCAATAAAACTTTACTTATTTAATTATCAAAATCTGTTTTATTCATGAATAGAATAGTTAAAGAAAAAAAAAAACTTAAAGAATGATGTTTCGGTTTACATTAATTGGTAGACAAAAGTGTTCCCGTTAAGAGCAAATAGTAATGATACTTAGAATAAGGAGAAGCAGACAGTCTGTCAAGATAATAAATTGTTTGGAGTGATACGTGACAGGCTGACTAATCGAATAGGGCCACCACACAATAATTAGCCATAAATATGTTCTGTTATTAATTTTCCACCCACCCTCCTGACATGGACAACAAATATGCCACTCAAACAATGTTTTTAAACAGAATCTTATATAATATTCAGAAAAAATAATAGTTACAAAGGGTAATGGTGGGATATGATAATGAATTAATGACCACAATTGCGATATATATTGTATGCCGCCCACCCAATTCCACTTCATTTGCGGTTTAATTTTGGTTATCATTTTCAAATGTATAATTTAACATTTTGTAGTGGTAAATGCATACTCGAATGTAAGTTCACTAGGATTGATTAGTTTATCATTTGTAAATTAATTTTATATTGATAATTGATATCAATGAAAGTTATATATATATTTTCATGTCATATTAATAAAGTGAGTTGAATTAAATTGATTTAATGAAATATATTAGTGTTATTAGATATTAGTATAAACTTTTATTTTTTATTTTATTTTAAAAAAGATAATAAATTTTACTATAATTAATTCGTATAACAGTGATGTTTCAAGTTCGAATTCAAAATAAAACATCCAATCTAACAATATAGATATTTGTCAGTTGAACTAAAATTTAAGAACAAATATAAAATTATTTTATATTTACAATAGTACCTATTTTATTTTCTCTAATTAGTTTATATCTTACAAGGACTAAAAGTTAAATTATAAAGTGAATGATAGAATTTTATCGATGAATGTATATGTACTCTTATAAATATAGTGTCTCTATATATTTAAGTAATTTCTAAACTCAACTTATTTCAGTTCATACTCTTTTTTAGTTTTAAATATAAATAAAATCGATCAAATTAAGAAAATTGATGTATATACATGAAGTTTTTAAAAATAAAAAATAATTGTTTGTGAAATGAGTTTTCATTTTCAAACCCAATCAAATCAATGATGCTATAATTTGGTTTAGAAAGCACACGTGTTGAACATTTGTAGGCCAATTTTATGATGAATAAGAATTCTTTGTTTGCATGTGTAAGATGAGAATGACTCTTTTGATGGTCGGTGGCCCCCTTTCATAATTCTAATTTTTTAAAAATAAACTTTACAATTTCATTAGCTTATCTTTGCTCTTCAGCTAGCTGAAAGGCAGTTTCTTGTTGGTTTATGATGACTCGTATATACGCTTGTAATATTTAAAGTTTTTAGCATAAATTTTTCATACCAATAATACATAATAATTAAATTCATTGTATATATATGCTTATAATTGCTCACTACGACCGGGATTACTAGTGTTTTTGATCATGAACTAAATGCACCTTAATAATCTTCTCACCGTCCAATAATTCCTTCCTTTTTTAACAGAAAATATATATGTTCTATTTGTTAACTATGATATAAATCAAATATATTAACAAATGGTTTTGCTAATATATGCTCTTAGGACACATATTATGGAATCAAAAGTATGAATATTTTGTTGATTTTTTTTTTTTATAAATTTTTTTTGAAGAATTAAATGTAAAAATTTCAAAATAAAATTTTTATGTTTGATATTTTAAAACGTATCTTTAGAACATAGATTAAGATTTTCAATTAACAAATAAACCGTACAAGTAGCTTTCTTAAAATGGAGTTTGCTTCAACTCCAATTTTGAGATAGTATGTGAGCTTATTTTAAATTTAATTAGTCATTCGTTATTACACAATTTAGACTGTCCTTGTAAAAATGTATTTGTTCACAAGTATAGTTATTATCGAGTTGTAATTGGACCATCTGATTTATACTTCAAATGTTAAATTTTTTTTTTGGGTACAAATTTCAAATGTCCAATTCTAAATAGTAAAAAATAGTGGAAGGATGCTATTGAAATTCACACTTAAATAATGAGATGACTTAAATAGTAATTATGAAGTTATTATTAGGCCGCTTGAGTTATGCCCCCTTCATATGTCTTGGCATAGGCGTCATATGAAGTGTTGAGAGAAATATTTATGTTGAGAATTTCACATTAAATAGTGATAAAGACCTCAATAATCATATACACCATATGTTTTGTCATGGTCGTAAATGTAAGTGTTGGAATTCTCATATTTGATAGCGATATGATTTAAATAGTGATTATATGTGGTAGAGATCACTAACATTATGAGTCCATTTTGTCGAATAGAAATATGATCAAAACAAGATTTACTACCTTTATTCATAAATATAAAGTTATTTGTAGTATTAAATTTGTTGATAATTTCAATTATTTTATTAGTTTTCTTTGAAGAGAGAATTAGTTTATAATCTTATTGTAGCATTTATTATAGATTGCAGAAAAAAAATGAGTGATAAATTTGTAAAAAATAATTAATGCAGTTGAGAAATTGAAAAAAGTTTCATAAAAAAAGATAAAAATAATCACAAAAGATCCTAAATTTTAGGACAAAGGTAGTTTAAAATAGAAAATAATTACATAAATATTTGAATATTCACTGTTTTAAAGGTTTAAACATCAAATTATTTTTCTTCATTTTGCATGTGTATGGAGGAGAGAATTGAATTTCATGCCGTTATAATATAATGCAATAATCGATATCAGTCGTCTAATTTCAAATCAACGGTCATGATCATTTTAAATTAATGGATATAATTTTTGCATGAAATCCAGGTAATTGCATGAAATCTAGGTTCATGGATGTCGATGAAATATAATATTGAAACAGGAAACGGAAAGCCGAAATGAAAATAAATATTCTTATTATATATGGTTTGAACTTTATGCAAGTAACTACAAATTGTGGCTTCACGAGGGTTGCAATTAAGGAGATTAGTTAATCCCATTTGAGTACATTAATTTAGGTATGTCCAGATAAGTTCATCTGGCAAGCAAGTCCTTTGTCATCCAACAAAAGTGACAACTACTTTTCCTCTTATTTTAATTACATCAACCATTACTTAATTCTGAAAACAATGATTGATAGCTTTCTTCGATTGTCAGTATAATATTTTCAAGGATATATTTTTATATACCTGTAACTTTTTACGCTAATATTTCTCGGCCACGAATATGGATAATGATTGAAAATTCTACCATGCCGTAGTCAATTTTTTTTTTCTTTCAAAACGCTACAATATATCAAATGCATTTAAAATGAGCCCACGTCAATTTTGGAAAATTTATAAAATAAAAGAAAAAGGAAAACAGAGAGAGCCTAAACAACTGCTGCTAACAAATTGTATAGTTTTTTTATTTCAAATCAATCAATTAATTATTAATATTTGTCAGTATAAAAAAATTTAGAGTCTATTTATTTTGTAAAAATAATTTTTTATTTTTATTTTTTAAAATATATATTTTAATTTGTTAATAAGAATCTGTAAAATTGAATAGACATAGGTACTAGATAGCTACATTTTTTATTTATATGTACACAATATAGTCAAATAAATCTAAATAATGTTAAAAGATAATCAATTACAAAAAGAACATTGATAAAATTCATAATTATAGTTTGTAATACACAGTTGTACTGATAACCGTCTTAAGTTGAATATTATATTTTAAATTGTTATTTAAAAAAAATTCATAATCATAAAAGATTAAAAATACAAAATAAAATTAATATCTAACGTTACTTTTGTTTTCCAATAACAAATAAATGATATCGTAAATACAATTCAATTAATAACTATAAATATATGAATATATAAAAGATCTAAATTTGAACTCAAAATTTCTTACTTAAACTTTGAGAGTTTAACCGCTGTACTATTTAAAAAAAACAATGGGATGGACCCAAAAGAAAAGGGATCACGAGTCGTTGGATCGGGTAGTAGCCACAGAGTGGGTGGGTCCTTGCTAGCGAAACCAAGCTAATAATGGTCGGCAAAAAAATAGTATAACGTTAATAATAACGTTATTTTTCATAATACGTACAAACAAAAAACTTTATAATAAAAAATTAATTTGATTTGTTTGAATACTCTATCTTAAATGCTCAATTTCATTCCATAAATACCAATGTTTCAAGTCACTCTTCATTCCACAAAAATAGCAGACAAATCAATTAAGTAGCCACCTAACACCCACACAGAGACACACACCACATATTCATATTCCACACAAGCACAAGAAGGAAAAAATGGCGAAAGATGTTGAAGTTCAAGAACAAGGTGCTGAATATTCAGCTAAAGATTATCAAGATCCACCACCAGCACCTTTGTTTGATCCAGCAGAGTTAACAAAGTGGTCTTTGTATAGAGCTGTGATAGCAGAGTTCATAGCAACACTTCTCTTCCTTTACATCACTGTGTTGACCATTATTGGTTATAGTAGACAAACTGATACCAGTATTAAAGGTAACACTGAATGTGATGGTGTTGGAGTTTTGGGTATAGCTTGGGCTTTTGGTGGTATGATCTTCGTCCTTGTTTACTGCACCGCCGGTATCTCTGGTACGAATTAACCATACTCTTTTAAACTAAGTAACAAAATTATTAGATAATATTTTATTTTTAATTTTACTTTTTCAAACTAAATAATAAAGTAAAAAAATTATTAGTTGATATTTTATAAATTCTGTGGCTGAATTTTGTGCTTCATTTTTCCACTATTATGTGTTTTTTGCATTGAATCTCTAATAGTAGTACTGTTTAAAAAAGTTAAATTATTGATCTATTAGGTGTGAACTCGACCGTAAAAATTTGACTTTGTTAAAATAGAGTTGGAATTATCTCATAGAGAGTTGTAAAATAATAAATAATGTCATTTTAATTAATAATAAATTTTTTTGTTTTCATATTTTTTATATGATTTAAAAAAAATTATTGATAAAAAATTTTAATTTAAAAAATGTACAATTAGAAACATTGGTTGTATAAAAGTGAAGTAGTTATTGTTGAAAAGTGTGTTAGTTTGGTAATATTATGAATGAATTGTAGGAGGACACATAAATCCGGCAGTGACATTTGGGCTGTTTTTGGGACGCAAGGTGTCTTTAATAAGGGCGGTACTATACATAATAGCACAATGTTTAGGTGCAATTTGTGGTGCTGGACTTGCAAAAGGGTTCCAAAAATCATACTACAATAGGTACCATGGAGGTGTTAATTTGGTGTCTGATGGTTATAGTAAAGGCACTGCTTTGGGTGCTGAAATTATTGGTACCTTTGTTTTAGTTTACACTGTTTTCTCAGCCACTGATCCTAAGAGAAGTGCTAGGGATTCACATGTTCCTGTAAGTATTTTAATTTTGTTTTCTTAATTTGTTACTTTGGTGGAGTTAATTAATTTAATTTGAAATAATTATGATAAAGGTATTGGCACCACTTCCAATTGGATTTGCTGTGTTCATGGTTCATTTGGCAACTATCCCTGTTACCGGTACCGGAATTAACCCCGCTAGGAGTTTCGGACCAGCTGTTATCTTCAACAACGAAAAAGCTTGGGATGATCAGGTAAATTAATATCTTAATTTTCTATTTAAAGGGTTAATATTTTCTTGATGTTAATTATAATTATAATTAATTGTTTGTTCAGTGGATTTACTGGGTTGGACCATTTATTGGAGCTGCAGTAGCTGCATTCTATCACCAATTTATTCTAAGAGCAACAGCAATAAAGGCTCTTGGATCCTTCAGGAGCAACGCTTAATCAATTCACTTCAATTATTATTATGACTTGTTGTTGTCCCCTAAGAATAATAATAGTACCATATAATTCAACTCTATCAATCTACTGCTCCCTGTTGGAGTTTTGTCCTCTTTTTTTCATTCCACGTTCCTAATGTTTGGAATCATTGGTTTGGATAAAGAAGCCAAAATGCCATGGGGTCCATAAATTGTAGATAAACATGCTATGTCTAAAGGGTGTATTTCTATCCATTCCTTTTACCCTTTTTGTTTTTGTTTTTTTTAATTTTATTTTATCCCTCCATGTGTTATCTTTTTTAATTTATGTGATAATGATATGGTATGATGCATTCACAATCCAAATTTTCATTTTGTTTTTAGTTGTTTCTTTAATAAGTGCTCTGTTTTAATTCAATTATCTTTTGCTTCCAAAAATTGCTTATTACTTTATCAGTCATTTCTTGTCCGTGTCTCTAAAATTCAACGTTAGCTTTAGTAATTGAGATCCTACACGAAATTATTGGGGGTACTTTTTCATAAGTGATTAACTAGTCTTAGCTGTTTTTTGTTTTTCTTTTTCTATATTTTACTCTAGAGGTCACAATCATACAACGAAATACATGTAAATTTCACTCATGAGGCTTTACATGTGTCGTAACCTTAATGGCTAAATCTTGACAAATATTTTCTAAACATTTATTTAATTATAATGTATGATTGGTTGCTTATCGTGATTATAATGAAAAAGGTTAGCATCATAATTACATTATCATTGATGTCAAAATCTTCTAGCTTATAAGATATTATCTAGGCTGATACTATATCAAAGCAGAGAAGTGAGAAAATAATTTCTGAATATATAATACTTCCATCACTTTTATTAAAATAAAAATAGTATTGCAATTGATCTTGAAATAAGACTCATGGTGAGTTTTAATACAAGAGAATAATCTAACTAACTAACCTAAATAACTAACTAAGCAAACTAATATCAACAGATAAACAGACAGAACTAATCATCTATGCTTAATAACCTAAACAAAAAGTGACATGTTGAAAATATACTTAGCAGTAAAATGCAATTCTAATGTTCATGGAAATTGTAGAAAATATTATAGTGTTTTCTTTGGGCATAAAGAACAATCATAATTAAATCAAAAATGTAAAATGTGAATACTACTTTATGAATCTAGTTGATAGGTATGTAGTAAGACAATTTCTCTTCTCTTCAATGTATTTAAATATATGTTTGAATTGATTAATCTGAACATGTATTTACGTCTGATGAATTTAGAATTGTATTTTAACAAATTTTTTTTTAATACGTCTGATGAATTTAGAAATGTATTTTAACAAAAAAAAATTTTAAATTGGTTAATTTAAATACTCGTTGAAGGAACTGTAAGTCCATATTAAGAGATCTAAAACAGAACACATGGGCTTGGGCTTCTCGAATTTTGGAGCCCATATAGTGGCCTTATCTACAAACAAGTTGAAACTTCTAGACACCATTTTCACATATTTATCTTCGGCAATTTAATTTTTTGTGGAAACAAACTCGTGTTATTACAATGTGAAAAACATCCAAAACACAAGGAGATATGGAATCAAAAGAAATGGGTACGAACAACCACATTAGGTGTATTAGAAGATAAGGGTGAGCTGGATAAGCTTGCAGTGGTACAACTACATAATGTTAAAGGCGATCGTCACTAAATTTTTAACCAAATTTTATACTTGCACGACTTAACAAAGATTGAAATTATTTTCATAACTCTACTATACACTTCTCTCTATTTCTATCTATGTTTTCTAAATTAATTTAATTTAATTTCTCTCAATTCCTTTCCACATCTCGTGCACGGCGGCGCCACCACCCACCACCAGCCCGACCCTCTAAAACACGCGATTTGCCACCAATGGCTCTTTGAATTGCGCGACAGCTACAACCATATAAGTAGAATCGCGTTTTCCTTTCGTTGTTTAGTGGGTTACTGGTTTTAAAAATTCAATTTGTTTGAAATTGTTATCGACCGTTTGCTGGTAAAAATATATGGTACTCAGTTGTGATTAATTCCAACTAGATCTGACATTACAGAGATGTTAATAGACATGCTCTAATTAATATAGTGTGATGTATGTAATTATAATTTTGCGTTATATAATTGATATATTTTATGGTTATTAGAATTGCTTCTAAGAGTAAAATTGTGTTTGTTGTCGTTAGTTAAGTCTAATATGTGAATAAATTAATTTAACCAAATAAAAATTTATTTTATAAATTTTTTTAATTATTAAAATTACATTTTTTTTAGTGACATAATTTTTAAGATTAGAACATACCTTCGAAATCTTTAAACGACAACTCTTTGAACAAAATTCAGCATAATAAAAGAAGTAAATTCATTCTTTTTATATAAAAGACAAATAATCACTCAATAATATATATTTTGTTTTAAAAATACGTACATATATTTATCCTCTTAAAACCAATCGATTTCGAAAAAAACAAAACTAATATACTACATATAAAATTACAAAATTAATTTAAAACTTGAAGTTACATTCTTGATTATTTCCTTTTTAGTGTTGCTGATAGCGAGTTTCTGGTTCTCATTTTCTCGCTGTTTTGCCATTGTTTCAATAATAATGATTGATTAGAGGGTTATATAACGTAATGGATGGTTTTAGATGAAAGGCAAATATATCTCGTTTTAAATATTTAAGACTTTAAGATATGCGCACAATCACAATTTGCTAATACTTAATAAAAAATTGAAAAAGGGAATTATGAAATTGTTTGATGTAATGCTAAATTGTGATTAGTTGTAAGCTTAAAATAACTTTATGTATAGTTTTTATATAGTGGAGTGAGGGTGCATGCGTTTTGTGGCATTGCAATAATGTGGCATAGCACTTTGCTGCTCCTCTAAGTTAAGATAAGGTTACCCCATGCTTCAATTGCTTTTCATTTTCCACGTAGCGACTAAGCAAAGCATAAACCTCCTCATTATTATAATAATAATAATATTATTATAGGCCTACGCATTCATTTAAGCCACCTCCTCATACGCAATTTATCACAACTTTTTATAAATTTCACTTGATTACTGACACGTGAATAAAAAGACCACGAGAACGGGTTAATTAATTTGTAATATACCAACACCAAAAAAACACTATGAGTGAAAATGTGATATAAGTCTAGTAAGACTTTACTAATTAAATATCATCTCATAGGTTCTTAAAATTTGAGTTCAGCCTCAAACCAAATTATAACGTGTGAGATGGAATCTTTATAAATTCATTTTTTTGGACTTTATTTCTCTAACACATTTTACATGTCCATCTTTATAAGACTTGATATGTGGATATAAATGCATAATAATTTCATACAGCAAAAACTCGTAGTCACACAAATAAAAAGACATATTTGATTTTTTATTTGTAATTTTAAATATTGACTTTGAGTATAAATCATCCGATCAAGATCAGACAAATCTTATTGTCCAACTGTGTGATTGTGAGTTCCTGCTGATCGTAGAAAATCCAAGTCCGTATAAATAGTAAGTGATCTAAATCAATAAACTTTGATATCATCTTAAAACTTTTGTCGAATTTATCTCAACCTTAAAAAGCCAACTTGTAAGTTGAAGCATGTCCCTTTTATAATCTTATTTTAATATTTATCTTTATTTAATGTGAGAATTTGATTTTGCTAATATGTCTAATTTGTTATTAGCTATAGACTTTTTTAGGCTTGGTCTTGATAAATTATCGAATGATTTCACCCCTTAGTCCCTAATTAATTACTCGTATTGTATATGCATTGAGTAAGGCACGAAGCACACACAGTCCCTACTTACTCGAGTATATGAGCATCATTCTTAAAGCCACGTCAATGTCGAAAACCCAAATAATGTACAACGTTGTGATCATAGGCTATATGACATTTATGTTCTATATAGTTATAGTTGTTCCAATCAATACACTACTTTAATTGCAAACCATTTTAATACGAGCTTATGCCAACAAAGAAAAAGATCATGGAAAAAAAAATCCACATGGATAAAGGATTACCAACTCAATTAGACAAAGAAGGTTGAGTGGCAGTAGAGATGTCTCAAATCTAAAGATTAGTTGTTAATTGGAATTGGAATCGGAATCTAGTAGTAGTTAGAGTTGTTGCATCTGTTACATAATCAAAATGTACAAGTACCAATTCATGAAATTGTGGTGATTCTTTCAAATACCAAAAATGAAAAACTGTTGGATTTGTTGATCATTTGCCTTAAAAAAAAAAATCATTTGTAGCTAGCTCTCCTCCTTTACATTACTCCAAATACAAGGAAAATATATAAAGTTTATTTATTTTTTAATTTTTAATCCTAACACTTTAGTTTATTAGAAAATTGCTTTTAGTAATCTAGAGAGTTCAAATTTATGACAGATTATTTTAGTCATAAATTGAATTCAGTTTTTAACCTTCCGATTTTGAAGGGAAAGAGGAGCTGACAATTTTAAATTTAATTCGAAGTTAATTGAAGTCTGAAAAAAAATTATTTCAATCAATATCTTTAGATGTATCAAAGTTTAATAAAACATTAATATCCAACATATATTTAATAGTACTACTATATAAAATTTTGAGAATTACAAAGAGTTATTAAATGTTGAAGTTGGGGTGTTCTGAAAGCAAAACCAATAATTCTGTTCCCCATTCATTAGCCTCCTTTTCTCAACACAAAAATTCATGTCCAAGGAACAACCACTCCTTCATAACCTTAAAACATTATAAAAGCCAATTCAACCCACCCCACAAATTTATCATCTCACTACTTTCCAAGTGTAAAAACAAAAACACAAAAAATGAACAATCTCATTGGTTTCTTCCTCATTTCTCTACCACTTGTCTCAATTGTTATAGGTCAAGAAAGAGCACCTCATGGACTTGTTTACCAAAACCCTGAAGCATTTTCACCCTCAGCATATGAATTCTTTCATCCCAATTCACATAAAGATGATCCATGCACTTCATCAAAATGTTCACCCCTGCCTTTAGCTGTTCAAGCTACTCAAATTCATGAAAGCAAAGTCTCAAAATTAGACAAAGGTAGGACAAAATTGGGAGACGGCGGCGTAGCTGGCATTATCTTTGGTCTTGCCTTTGTCGTGCTTTTAGCTATGAGTGTTTATCATATAAGAGTTACTCGTAGAGCCAACGTCATTAGAGCCAAAGCTAGTGATAGTGTTCAACTAGATGTTTAACCAGCCTTTGTCTTCTATATAATTATTTCAAAACCTTATGGCATATAATTAATTTGTTGTCCCTCTAGTTTAATTAATCTAATATCTTACATTTGATTAGTTCCATGTTTTTAAGTTGTTTAATTTGATTTTGGTTAGTCAATGTATCTATAGTTATGATAGTGATTAGTTTCAAATTTGGATCTTGTTTAATAATCATCAATGAAACGCATTTTCAATTTTTTTTTTATAGTTAATTGGATTATCTGAAATAAGGAGCACAGGGACAGCATTTAGAAAGCAACATATGATATGAATAATGCAGGAAAAACTACATGGGTCTGTAACTAAAATATTCTTTGTACTTGGACATGTCTTGCTTCTTAGAATTTGAGTTTTGGTTTGTAAGGTGAAAATTCTCTATACTAATAAACATATTTTTAACGCACCCATCACGTTAGGATGAGACATTTAGATTTTAGAGTGTGATTGAATTGAGTGGTCTGATGGCAATCACTTGATAACAAACTACTAATGAATTTTGATATACTATCTTAGATTTTAAATTGGAGTTAATTCAATATTTACAAAACTGATTTGTAAGGTGAGAGCTATTATCTATTTATAATCACATTTCAAGTGATATCTGATTTAATAAGAGATTATATTAACAAAGATATCGTTTATTCAAAGATCAATAAAATCAAGGACCAACGCTTAATATACTTTGCAATATTTTTTTGTTGTTGAAAAAGACCTTGCAATATGAATGGGCAAAAATAGTCATGACAATATAATCAATATTCTGAAATATCCACGTAAACTTGATTTTGACAAAAAAAATTCTGCTTTAACATGATGCGATTCGAATTTTCTTTGAAATTCAAACTCTGACTATTTATATATTCATTTTATTTAATATTTTTATATATTTATCTTTTCTTTATAAAAAAATATAATTTTAATATAATTTTATTTTATTATTGTTTAAAATTATTATTTTATTATATTAATTATAATAAATATAGTTTTTCTATAGTTGATAAGGATACCTTTACCCCTAGTTCCGTAGTTCGTCCTATTGCCATTGCTATTAACAAAATGGACACTGGTTTGATGTAAATTATGTAGTTTAAATTTGGAGTGTGACTTTCTCTCACTCATGCTACTAGAGAATCTTTCTCGAAAGTGCATGTCTAGATTGCATAAATTATCTAGAAGTAGTACATTACAAACGATAAAACAAAAAGTTATTTTGATGAATGTATATTACGAAGTAGTTCTTAAATTTAGATTACAGCAAAATGTAATTTTTTTTTTAAAATAGTACATGTAAGTAATTAATAATTTATTTTTGTCAAAGAACTCATGATTTTTTTTTCACTCTAATTCTTTCAAATCAATTTATGACTTTTAAATGTAATTTTTTTTTTTTTTATAAATATTCGATAAACTTTAGATTCTTCTT
>JBBPBQ010000003.1:49612296-49626474 GCA_037974755.1 Cicer yamashitae
TTAATAAAATTCAAGTATTTTACTGTTATTTTAAAAATATAATTACAAATGTAAGTTTACATGTCTCGAATGTCGACTACTTATTATTACCTTTGTTAAGAAATATAATATCTCACAACATTGAACATAAATTCTTTAAAAAATGCATTGAATATAAATATATTTATTTCTCTATATCATATTATATGTTATAATGAATAAATATAACATTTAGTATTATTAATAAATTTATTTACAACAATATACACAAGTTATATTTTAATAATAATTGTTTTGACAAATATATTTTAATAATAATGATGATTATAATAATAATAAATTACATATTTTGTAGCATGTATATTATTACTCTCATTTTATTTTTTCATATTAATAATTTTATATGTATTATGAATATAAAAGTTTATCATTATACTATATATATATTTTTTATCATGGTAAAATAGTAGTTTTATTGATAAAAAAATACTAATATATAGTATTAAAATAATAATAAATTTGATAATAATGGAATAATTTTATTGACTTTTTGTGAAGTAAATGGGTCATTATTTTGTCTAAAAAAGTAAATGGGTCACTATTTTGTCTAAAAAAGTAAATGGAAAGACACTTCTAAGGTTTGTAACAAAGAAAAATTAAAAACATACTACTAAGGAAAAACCGAAAAGACATTAATTGGAAATTGCAATGGATCTAGGAAACGGCGTCGTACGAGAGTTCATTTCCATTCTTATTGTTTACTTTAAAGTCAACCGCTTCTCATTTCACATCACGGTTAGACTAATTTCACACTACAGATCTCTCTCTTCGTTTTCGTTTTTCTGTAACTGCAATCACTATGCGAATTCTCATTCTTCTTTCCCTCACAACACTTCTCTTCTTTTCATCCTTCTCTCCCATTCTCTGCCAAGAACAACTCGATGAAGATCTCAGCTTCCTCGATGAACCAGACACCGACGCCTCACACCACGACTCCGGCGAATTCCTCAACGACGCCGATCTCGACGAATTCCCCGACCACGACGACGCAGAATCTTACAAACCTCCCGAGGTTGACGAAAAAGACGTCGTCGTTTTAAAGGATAACAATTTCACCGACGTGGTCAACAAAAACCGGTACGTCATGGTCGAATTCTACGCGCCGTGGTGTGGTCATTGCCAAGCTTTAGCACCGGAGTATGCTTCCGCTGCTACCGAATTGAAGGGTGAAAATGTAATTTTAGCGAAAGTTGATGCGACGGAGGAGAGTGACGTGGCTCAGAAATATGATGTTCAGGGTTTTCCTACTATCTATTTCTTCATTGATGGAATTCATAAAGCTTATACTGGCCATAGAACAAAGTAAAAATTAGTCTTTACTTTTTCACTTTCATTTCTATTTTAATTTGCACTTTCTTTCAATTTTATTGAATCTCTGTTTTTATTTTTTTATTGGAATACAGAGAAGCTATAGTGACGTGGATTAAGAAGAAGACTGGACCTGGTATACACAATATTACTACATTGGAGGATGCTCAACGTATATTGAGTTCCGAAACTAAAGTTGTTTTGGGCTTCCTCAATTCTTTAGTTGTAAGTATTGCTATCATTTTTGTTATTATTTTTGCTCCTAAAGTTAACTATTTCATTTTGAATGGTATGTTACATTGATGTTTGCCTATGATATTCATTGTGATGAAATGAGTTTGTGAGAAAATAGGAGATGCAGGATCAGTGTAAATATTCAATGAGCATCCTATGTTCCACCAAATCACCTTACTTTTGTAAGGGTATTATATTTTGAAATTGATGGGGTGACATGACATTGGTTGACATGACCGTGTAAAACTGTTCTACACTATCAATATCACTGTCGGTGTATGCCCATTACACTCTAAGTTTGTAGTAGTAAGGTCAATGAGCAAATTTCTTTTTGATGAAGCTTGCCATTATTGATTGGATTCTATGTAGTAAATGAAATAGTTGATTTGATTCTACGTAGTAAATGAAATAGTTGATTGTTTGTGTGTCACTTATCCTGTGATGGACAATATGCAGGGTCCTGAGAGTGAGGAGCTTGCTGCGGCTTCACGACTTGAGGATGATGTCAATTTTTATCAGATTGTGGATCCTGATGTGGCAAAGCTTTTCCATATTGACATTAATGTCAAACGACCTGCTTTGATCCTTGTCAAGAAAGAAGAGGAAAAACTGAACCGCTTTGGTTTGTTTAATTTCTCGTTCTTATTATATGTATTCTCTCAATTTTTTTTAATTTGCAAATTTGATGTATTTTTCACCCTGTCACTGCAGATGGCCAATTTGATAAGTCTGCAATAGTAGACTTTGTCTCTTCCAACAAGATCCCTTTGGTAACAGTTTTTACTAGAGAAAATGCTCCATCAGTCTTTGAAAATCCAATCAAGAAACAGGTAGTTATTTATGAGATGTATCTTTTAATATTGTATTCTCTTTAGAAAATTGCTCTTGAGAAATGATATTGAAATGTTCTTCTAAGATTGTTACGCGTTTGAAACTTTTTATTAGTTGTTGCTGTTTGCGACTTCAAATGATTCAGAGAAATTCCTCCCAGTATTTCAGGAAGCAGCAAAATCTTTCAAGGGAAAGGTATATTTTCATTCACCTCATTAATTATTACTTTCATCTTGTCATTTTTAGGGGCTATACAAATTTTAATATGGCAAACAGTGTGAATTAAATGGAATTCCTTGCTTTCCATAAGAATTCAGGTGCAGGGTACTGCTTAGTGAGTCTTTGTAAGTATTGAATCTATTGACCCTGCCCCTATTTGTAAAATCATCAGAGTTGAGCTTTTGATTTGTGCTGAGTGATGATATCTGAAATATGTTCTTTCTGATTTTGCAAGTTGCTACATTTCACTGATAAGAGTCTCATAGCATTCATCCAGCTCTTCCCCCAAAATGGTCACTTAGACTTCCGAGAATGAATGACCTAACTGTGTTTACTTACCTGTTGCAGTTGATCTTTGTGTTTGTGGAAACTGATAACGAAGATATTGGGAAACCTGTTTCAGAATACTTTGGTGTTAGTGGGATTGATACAAAAGTAATTATTTCTTCTCCCCTTTTTAATTTTATTTAATGATAAGTCATAAAATTCATAACATTAACAACATATTACATCCTTCGAATCACTTGGAAGTATATTTAAGTAACCAGTGGAATTTCCAATGCAGGTACTTGCATACACCGGAAATGATGATGGGAGAAAATTTGTGCTTGAGGGAGAGGTGACTGTTGACAAAATTAAGGTACTATTTTTTCTCTTGCACCAGGCTGTTAGTTTTGCTACCGTGTTATAGAATGTGAATGAATGCCTTTTTCTTTCATTCGATGAGATTAGAAATTAATATTTTGACAAACTTTCTAATCTTCATTTTATCTCAGGCATTTGGGGAAGATTTCCTTGAAGACAAACTAAAACCTTTTTTCAAGTCAGAGCCAGTTCCTGAAAGTGTAAGTTATTTGATTTTGCAGCCATAAATTATATTTTGTTAACTTGGTGTTTCATGTCTAACATGTTTGCTAACTTGGTGACAGAACGATGGTGACGTGAAAATAGTTGTTGGGAATAATTTTGATGAAATTGTCTTGGATGAGTCAAAGGATGTTCTTCTTGAGGTTCAACTTTGACCCTCTAGTTTACGAGTTATATTTGCATATAAAGTTCTGCATCTTGTCGTGTTAATTTAATGTTTGTTGGAATATCAGATATATGCTCCCTGGTGTGGCCATTGCCAACATTTGGAACCAATATACAACAAGCTTGCGAAACATCTTCGTAGTATTGACTCTCTTGTAATAGCAAAGATGGATGGAACACAAAATGAGCATCCCAGGGCAAAGGTAAATCCAAATTCAAACTAGACATTTCAAGCATATGGTTATATGCTATTATTGTAATGGTATCCGGAACAACTTATGCTAGATTTTGAGTTTTTAATCCTGCATCAAATGCAGATGTAAGAACTTATTGATCCATCTTGATTTATATTCACTCTGCAGGCTGATGGATTCCCCACTCTTCTCTTCTTCCCAGCAGGAAACAAAAGTTTTGATCCTGTATGTGAATATTAAACAACAATACATATTTTATCAATTAGCTTTTCATACATATGAATATGCTCTTGTGTGTGCGCTAGCGAGAGATCTGCATATGCTTTATCATTGAGTGATTAACATTTTTAATTGCTTTGTTGTATCTGCAGATTACTGTTGAAACAGATCGTTCAGTGGTAGCCTTTTATAAGTTCCTCAAGCAACATGCATCAATCCCATTCAAGCTCCAGAAACCAATCTCAACTCCTAAATCAGAGGGATCTGATGCCAAGGAGAGTTCTGATGTCAAAGAGAACCAAAGTAGCAATAGCGAAGTGAGGGATGAACTATGATGAGTTAAGTCATATGTTTCTATTTATACTGCTATGATCAGAATTAATCTGACATAGTGACTTAGAGAGAACAACAACTCATTCTTCTCTCCCAAGCCTATAAAAGAGGCAAAGAGGGGGAAGGGTGGATACATGCAAGGCAACTTTGTATTATTTTTTTTTGAAGGCAACTTTGTAGTATTAAACTCAAGTATTTAGAATTTTGGGGGCGAGGCTTTAATAAAAATCATTAAATATAATTCCTAAAATTAACGTCATTGCCTAGTGAGCTCAATCTTGTTGTCAGGCTTGATTAGGAAGAAGCTTCAGCATTTCTGCTATTATTTCTTCACTAGGTGAAGTTGTCCCCTTGCTAGGCGATGCAAAAGCAACTTCAAACCTTTAATAGTGCAATGTTCCACTAAATGATTAAATTTGTTGTGCTAAATCCATGAAACACAACAAAACTATGAAAAGTGTTTGAATAATCAAAATAAAAACATGAACACCTATAGGATAGTTATATTTTCCCTATTAAATTCAAAAACTAAAATGTAGCTAATTATATCAAACAACTCCTAATATTAACTAAAGAGTTAAAATAACTAAAATCAATAAATAAAACATGGATAAGACGAAGAGTTGTAATCACAACAAAAATAATGTAAAATCTTGCAAATCACTTTACAAGTTTACAGTGACAACTGATAACTCCCAAAGACCAATTAGCCAACTTCTTTAACTTGTGCAAGGAAACAACAAAAACAAATATAGCAATCACTTAGCAAAAAATAGTTATGCCATATTTTTTTGGACAAATAGTTACGCATCATGAGACAAACTTTATTTTATTTCTCATTCTATCAATGCCATGACAGCTTCACATTATTTAGACTAATTTGGCGTTTGGGAAATGAGAATCGACGAAGATTAATTTTTCTCTTATTTCTTTATTTAGATATAAATAATATTTAAACCCATAGAAAATGTAAAGCTCTTCCTTGAATTGCATGAGAAGCATCCTTTATCATCTCAAAAAGATAAATGATTTGTTGATACAAATTTGGACATTAATACCTTATTTTTTATTTTTTATTTATATCTTTTTTTTTTCTTCTTATTTTAGATCCAATGTCTACATTAATTAATTAATATACGGTATCGATTTTGTTATGTACAGAGACTACATCTAGTTTAAAAATTTATCATGCGTGTTCAAATGCATAAAAATCAGTTTCCATTTACCTACGTATATACACTACTTCACACAACAAACAAAGCTCTTTTTCTATTTTCATTTCACATGCATTTTCCTTTTCCGTACGAATTAATCTTCAACTCATTTAACTTCATTTGCAATTCAATCGAGTGAATCGCGCGGTTTTTATAGTCCACGTGTCGCAATCCCGTATACCGATTCCTTGAATATAGACCCTCAGATTGAGACCTTCCCCTCGTTAACCGTTTTTTGGCAACTTTTCTCACAGAATCAGATCTACGTAACGGTTTTCTTTCAAACAGTTTCCACTCTTTCTCTTCGTTTCTATTTCTCAGATCCATTTTCTCTTTTGAACCAATGGCAAATACAAAATTATCCTTTCTTTCTCTCTTACTTCTATCTCTTTCACTTTATGTTACCGCCGGTTCACCACCATCTCCGTCGCCATCACCATCGCCATCACCGGCGGACACTCCATCTCCTTCTATATCCGCTCCGAACCATCCTCCGGCCAGCTCGCCTCTCGTTTCATCGCCGCCAGCGCCGTCTCCTTTAAGTCCAGGTTCATCTCCGGCGCCTTCGCCGGATGATTCTACTTCAATAAACCACTTCGGCGTGGATGAGAGTGGAGATGATTCTTCAGGAGGAGGAATGAGCGGAAGCAAGAAAGCGGGAATAGCGATCGGAATAATCGTGGCGGTGAGCGTGCTTATGTTGGCAGGGATGGTGTACAAGAAACGACAACAGAATATACGGAGAAATCAGTATAATTACGGCGTAAGGAGAGACATTCTGTAAAAGTTTAGTAGTTGTGTATTTGTATAATACGTAACTTCATTTGTATCAAGGTTATTATACTCTTCATCTATATAGGTTTTTCTTAGTGCTGTTTTATTCGGGTGCGTTGATTCAATTTTATTGTTGATTCTTTTTATTCTTATTGCTGATTGCAATAGATTATTTGAATTTCTATGCTATTATTATCATTATCATAGTCATAATTTTCTGTAATATTTGTGGTATTCTATTTGTTTGATTAATTTAATTCAATTTCTCGCAGTTGGATGGAAATTCTGATGCACTATTATTTTTTTTGTCTTATTTGCACCTATTCTTTTTTTTCTTCCAATGATTATTTATTTATTTCTTTGTCACAACTTTATTTTCTCAATTTAATTTCCGTTTCTTGCTTACACACCTCAGACTAAATTTAGAGTGTGAGAATATTCTTTTGCATCAAATCTTTAAGGGAATCTAATACAAATTTTAAAAAATAAAAATAGAAAATGAGCATTAGAAAATAGACGGGGATTTAGATTACTTGATAATGAGATTATCCACCACAAGAAATACAAACCCGTCTTAATGGATATGTTAATTGTTAACTACATACTAACTCAAACTCATGAGGTTAAGGTATTTAGTGATTAAGTTGCACTCCAAACCATCCAAGCTTTGATTTCAATTAAATATATAACATTTTAGTCGTACACATCTTATTGTGACTTATATTTGTGAGTGTCAAAAACTCAAATCTTCAATGGTAGACTTTCAAAAACTCAAATCTTCGTATATTTTTAAGGTATTGTTCATTTTGAGATTTACAATGGTAGACTTTCATGATTTTATTCTTAAAGAGTGCTTCAACGACTTTTTAGTGTACCAGATGAATAGTCATGCAATTTAGGCTATAGGATTATAAGGGATGTGAGTTCTCATGTGTGACTTAGGTCTCCTTTTGGTGCTAATGTTTCGACTTCAAGTCCATTGCACCATTGTTTGAGCTATATTGTTTGAATTGCATTCACAATTGTGAACCTTCTCATTTTTGTCCTTAAAAAATGTGTTTTGTTGAGTTGAGGGATGCGAGTATTTACAAATTATCCCTAACCTCAATTATCAAGTTGTGTAAAACTTTTTGATGTACTAAAACTCGATTAATTATACCATTCATTATGAACTAACTCTAAATTGTGTTCAATGATCGGCCCCATTAAATAGGACAACATTACATTCCACAAGAACAGATTTGGTTGACATAAAATGATCGCATATTGTTTCAAGAATTTCTCTATAATAATATTATCATCATTGATGGGGGCAAAGCAATGCACTTTTATTGTATACACGATTCAGCTGAAGAATTTCCACTCTAATACTTATTTGGGATCTTTGTAAAGAGAAAATTTCAGCATTTTCCAACTATGTTGAAAATTGCAAATAAAACTTTCTGAGGTTCATATAACATATTAAATACATTGATCATCCTAGAGGATCCACCCAACGTCCCTTGTGGCAGGACCTTATTGGTGGCTAATCAGAACATTGAGATGTAGCTTTTATTCCTCTACAGGAGGGTCTACCCAACGTCCATGCTCTTTTATTAGATCGATCAAGGCATCGGTCGCTTGCTCCATCGCAATCCCTCGCTTCACCACAGTCTGCAATTGTTAAGCTTAGATTAAGTTCATGTTTAGGTTCGCGTTGTTGCATACGTACATGCAGGTGCAAATGTACATTTAAACTTAAGCATAAAGAACATGTTACCTTCCCGACATAGAGGTCAATCTTCCCAGGAGCACCTCCCACATACCCAAAGTCTGCATCAGCCATCTCTCCCGGACCATTTACAATGCATCCCATGATTGCAATCTGATGCAGCAAACAGCAGAAATTATTATTATTAATATAAAACAAAAGACTTTTTTTATTGTAAAGACGCAAATTACAAAGCGTAGGATTTGGTGATATTACCGAAACACCAGGGAGGTGCGATGTCTTCTCCCGGATTTCTGCGCTTATTACTTGAAGATCAAACAAGGTTCTGCCACATGATGGGCATGAGACGTACTCCTGCAAGACATGTTAGACATATCAATAAAGATTGCGACTTTTTGTTTTTCCAATTCAACTTTTGTATTGTATGTGATTGAACAACATACTGTTTTCGTATTTCTCATTCTGCAGCCTTGCAGCAAATTGAAAGATGTATTTCTAAGAAAGTCGAAATCTTTGTCTGAGGCCTCTAAAAGAAGACCGTCTCCAAGCCCGTCAACAAGAAGGGCTCCGGCATGCGAACCGGCACCAATCACTAAGTCATCCCTGTAAGACGAGCTGATTAGGCTTCACAAGAACTACATATTTGTTTATCTCACCATAACTCAAAAATTACCTGTGAATCCCATTTGGAAATTGAATGTGGTGAATGACAGGAAAGTTCAGAGAATTGTCTGAAAGGTACTCGAATAACCTGACGCCAATAAGAAATTGGGATTAGAATGTTTCTACGAACTACTAAAGATTAATTTCATAGAATCATATAAGAGATACTAATTGGATTCATATAGCCAGATTGACGCAGAAAATTATTAATCATGTGCAGTATTCTCACCGCCTAGCCGCGTGTACTCTACTAACTCTGTCTTCTGTATAAGGCAGATCATGGAGAAGCATAGTAGCATCAACATCTTTGAGAATTTCCAGCTCTTCATAAGGCTCATCGCCGCGTACTGACACAACTAAGCGTGTGCCTAAATCAAAGGGAACCAATAGATTGTTGCGAAGAGGAAAAGATGTTATCATATTTAGTTACAAGTTAAATTTAAATACCAGAGCCAAAATCAAAGGGAGTGCATGTAATTTACTACGAATCTAAAAATAGGGGGAAAAAACTTGGATTGAGTAGCACCTTGTGGCAAAAGCTTATCAGCTCCGGTAGATAGCTCCTTAAGGTTGACCAGAACCAAGGCGTTTGGTAGTGGCTTTGTTAGCTGCTCTGACAAAGGAGTTATAACACCCATACTAATATCTATGAGTCGTTTTAGAGCTAGCCGCTGATCATAGAACCAAAAATGAGAGAGTAAGAGCAAATTATTCTAACGGTCACAATAACTTGACAATGAAGAAATGGTTTGGTGGATAAAAAGATGAACAAGTAAATGGTCCTATTTAGAATTGGTTCCCAAAGTGAAGGTTCTTAGTTCTTACAGCATCCACATCATCTACTGGAGGAAGTTCCCGCACTAAGATCGAATCTACTGTTGCCAGATCCTGAATATACAGGGCATACTATGTAAATAACTTCTTATTTAAATCAATAGGACATTTAATCCACTAAGATTGAGTTGGTTACCTTAAATGGCATGCCAACAACCAGTTTTGCAGCAAGTGACTTGTAGAGAAGCTCTGGCATCTGTAAGAATCAGGGAATAAAATTTTCAGAACCACACAAGGCACATTTACTTCTCTACTTTCCTCCTAACAAAATGAGAAAAATAAAGTGGGTATAAATGTGAATAACACAAACATACTAGTTTGGATTGACTTATTTAAGTTTATCTACTGACATAAGCACTTGTAAGACTGTATGGGAGAGGTTTCAGAACCACACATGGGGCTGTCCAAATGTTACCTTTAACTGATCCAATGAGACTGACATGAGAACAGATCCGTCCCGGTGGAGAGTACCTCTATAATCCACCTCCTCACCCTGTATTAAGATGGAAAGTTTAGAGTAGGACATGGAAGAAAGTTTGGAACTTTTAAGATGTAAATTTGGTTAAGATTTTCTACAGAACTTTTAAGTTTTACCTCTTTTTGCGCTGGCAATTGACCAGTACGGCGCTGGAAGTCAAAATAATGTCTGTGCTTTTCTTCAAAAGGTGCCTGATGGAAGCAGTGTCAATGAAAGTAAGTTCACAAAATTTTACAATGTTAGTACTTTAGAAAGTTTAGGCATGTCGAACAGAAGCATTGTTTTGAACCATACCACTCCTTTTTGGAGTTCAGCTGCTCTCATTCCAAGGTTTGCCAACCTTGTGCATGGATCTATCTCCTCCTCTGGTGGTTCTGTGAGGGAAACTCTAATTGTATCACCCAATCCATCCTGATGAAAAAGCATATTGTCAACATGCATATGAATCTGTAGCGTATAATACTAAAGAGAAGAGATGGATGATATTTTCCATTTTTTATTCAATTTTTGTTCAAACGCAATTGATTCACATGCATACCTGAAGAAGAGTTCCAATGCCGATTGCAGATTTCATCCTACCATCTTCACCTTCTCCAGCTTCAGTAACTCCTAAGTGTAACGGATAATCCCAGCCTTGGACATACATTTCAGCCACAAGTAAGCGGTATGCTTGAACCATGACGACAGGGTTGCTTGCTTTCATCGAAAAGACGAAATTGTGGTAGTCCAACTTTCGGCATATCCTTGCAAATTCAAAAGCAGATTCCACCTGTGCAATCATTGTTTAGTAAGACAGACAAATTTCTAGAGCAAACACTTCAATACACGAAAAGATAAGTTACAGAATAAGAGAGGAAAGGACCGACCATTCCCCTAGGAGAATCTCCGTAGTAGCTCATTATACGATCAGAAAGACTGCCGTGGTTTGTCCCAATGCGCATTGCTCTGCCATATTTCTTACACTTTTCAACTAATGGCGTGAAAACCTGGAATATAAGAAAGCTTAAAATAGGTTAATAAGTTCACATTGCAGTTGTGGTATTATTGATTCTAACAAAATTTGACATATAAAACAACAGATAGGTAGTTTGACCTGTTCGATATGCTCAAGTTCTTTCTGATAGTCGTCTTCAGTGTACTCTAATATTTCAAACTGAGCTCGTCTGTCAGCTGTGAAAGACAACCATTTTGGATTCAGAATGCAAGACAATACTTTTAAATATATATTGAAAAGAGATATAAAGGAAATAGAGAATAAGAGAAGACTACTGAATTGATGAAGATATGCATACCGAAATTTCCAGGGTTGACCCGAATCTTATCAAAGCATTCAGCTACTCGCAAAGCAACAGTAGGAGCAAAATGAATGTCAGCCACCAATGGGATGTTGTAGCTGGACATAAGTACATAAGAATGAAGATGAATACATAACAATATCGACTTATAGAATCAATCATGTCGAACATAACAGACTATAATTTATGCATACTTTTTCTGCACAAGTGAGTTTTTAATCTCGAAACATGCATCAGCTTCTTTCTTCCCTTGAACAGTTATCCTAACGATATCAGCTCCTTTATCTGCAATTTTCATCACCTGCCAATAGACAGAAGAAACAGAAACATAACATCTATGTACATCAGTCAATCATAACTTTATATCAAAATAATACAGATAGATAGACACCACAATGTAAATTGGTTAGAAGCTTGTGCTATCAGTGCAAAGCAGAAGAAAAGTTGTGTAACCTGTTCGACCGTTCCAGCAACATCCTTAGTGTCGGTTGTAGTCATGGTCTGAATTCTTATGGGATGCTCACTACCAATAGTCACGTCGCCAACCGTCACTGTCCTTGTTTTCCTCCTCACAGTTTTGTGCAATGATTCACAATACTTTTGCCTAGGAACTACATTCAAAATAAACATTATCCATGGATTAGGCTAAACTAAAACAAATTAATAACCACTACTTCAGAATCATCTAATTAGTCATTAGAGTTGCCATCTAGAACTAGGAACGGAAATTGATTTTTTGTTCTTAATCCTTTCGTTCCTAAGGGAAAAGAACCCTGGTAATCATAAGTTCAGCCAGGAGGTAACTAAAGTCTATCTAAAGATTGTTTCAGCAAGAATGCGAACTCGGATTCTCACGAACAATTTTTCCTTAGCATGTCATTAACCAACTGAGCTCAACTAGGAATGAAAATTGATGCACAAACAAAACAATTGAAGCTTTAAATTCCACTTCATTAAAACTAAATATAAAAAAAAAAAAAAAAAAAAAAAAAAAAAAAAAAAATTCATGAAACCATTAAGTAAAAATTTTGAAGCTAAAAAAAATGCAAACCTAAAAGTTGACTCCCTTTGGATGCAGGTTGAAGTTCAGCAATATCCTGACCAGAATTTGAGTTTCTGATAATTGACACTTTTGTCCTTGCAGATTTCATTCTTTTCAAATCAGAAACTCTCACAAAATCAATACTTTTCCCAAACCCCAAACCAGAATCGCATTTTCTGAAGCTAGAAAACGAAGCTGGCACAGTTCCGGCAGCCATTTTTGAAGCACAATCACACCTTAACACACAGGTCGCAAAATCAAATAAACTAAATTCATAATTTGCAACACCATAGAAATCACAAAGTATCAGAATTTAGCTCAAAACAAATAGCAAAAAAAAAAATGTACTCGTTGCTCTATAAATTTAAACTCTAACAAAAATACAATATTTTTAATTAATAGAAAAAAGGGTAAGAGAATATTCCTCGGAATTGAATGAGAAAGGTGGGGTCTTTGGAAATGGGTTGGTGTGTTACCTGATGATGAAGATGATGATGAAAACAAAGATTCAAAGGTTTTCTTTCTAACTCTAATTTATAAGATTAATTTTGTAACTAAAATCAACCTTATGAATTTTGTTGACTACAAAACATGACAAAGGAACATGTTTTTGTAAGATACTAAAATTCAAAACCACTATTATCCTTCCTCGCTACCTGACATAATACATTCATGCATATATATGTGGTCTTTCTTTGTGTGCATTGAATCCTCATTCTTTTCATTATTTCCTTTTGGCAAGTTTTTCAATCTCTTCATATTTAATTGTATTGGAGAAATTAATTAATATTAATTTATTTTTTCAACAGAATGGTCGAACTCATTTAGACAAATTTTCAACGCATTTAAAATTCTTTAGGGTTAAATAAACAATTTAAATTGTAAATAAATATGATGTGCCCAAAATTAATTTGGGAAAAAATAAATACAAAATAAAAATTAATGTGCATTGGATCATTATTTGTAGAGATATTTAAGACAATGCAGTGACAAATTACATTGCGCATTAATTTTTAGTCTTTATGTACATTAATTATAAAGATTACTTTTATGCATAATTCCTAATTTATCATTGCATAAATATTTCTAGAGATTTTTAAGGAATTAATCTAACAAAATGACATTATGGAAAAATATGATTAGATGTGTGTAAAATGTTTTTACATTGATATTAAATACCAATTAAATTCAAATAATTTTTATTTTATAATTTTACTAAAAAGTTAAATTTAACCGTAAAATTTATAAAATATTTTTATATTCATATTTTCGGTCTTTGAACTATAAAGTTGATATAAAATCGTAGTTTATTTCTACGAATTCGGTTCGTTTAAATGAACAGAGAGCGAAATAAAAAAATCAATTATTATTTTAATATGTTTATGATTTGTAATGTTGGTATATATAATATTAATAATTTATTTATTTATTAATATTAATTACTTTACTATCAATAAATAATATTTCTTTTATGATAATTTTGTGTGTATAAATTAATGTGACACTTATATAGAACATAAAAAATATATAATTTTATAATTTATAAAGTATTTACAAAAATATATATTATTTATGTCATCGTTTTTTGTTGTTATTCAAAAAAAGCAATCAATATTAATTAATAAATAAATAAATAAAATGAATTAATTAATATTTAAATGTTTGATACAAAATTTTAATTTGTGATTATTAATTTTTACAGGTCAAATTAATTTTTTTTTAAATTTCCATTTATTTTTATAGATTCAAATTTCAAAT
>JBBPBQ010000003.1:49626751-49724248 GCA_037974755.1 Cicer yamashitae
ATTTTTTAGTAGAATCTTTTTATAATGATAATATACTTATTTAATTTGATTATATAAATATCAACTAAAAAACAAAATTTCACCATAATGGTGGATAGAATTATAGCTATAATTATTATAATAACATGAACATTAACAATAATTGTATTGTAATTATAGTTAAAGTAACTTATAGTCAATATTATTAAATAAATTCCAAATGAATTATTATAATTCTAAAAATTAAATCTAAAAGATTTGAAATAGATATTTGCAAAATTACAAATCTATACTAGAAATAAATAAAATTTATTATGTAATCAAAATGGTTAATAATTAATTGTGTTTATGTATACTATGTTGGAATCTAAATGTCGTATTATCGTATAGCAAAAAAATGACTCTTTTGCTGTACCTATAGCCCTTAGTATACTTAAATGATAAAATATAGAATTCCACGTCATAACATAAAATGATATGTATTTTTATGAGTAAATTGATAATTCGTGTTTGGTACAAGTCAATTATCAATTATTATATTTTATTTTATTATGAAATTTATCTAAAATATCTTACTGAATTTGTGTAAAATTATCATCTTTTATATTTACAAGTTTAATTTTCTTTTTAAATATTTGTTAATATTACAATAACAATTCATTAATGGTAATGTATAATAATTTAACTTTTTAATGTTATTTGTATTGTATATTTCTATTGATTCAATTTGATAATAATTTTATTTTAAAATATATATAATTTATAAAAATTAAATTAAATTTATATTATATTGTTTTATTTGTAATTATAATAATGTTTAAACTTTATAATTTACATATAAATAATCATTCTGCTCCTTCGTGCAACACACGAGCTTAATTACACTAGTTAAATGTATTGGCGGTACATATTCCCTTTTATCTTCTTGTATTTATATTAATTTATTCTCTTTTATTTTGGTTAAATTATTAATTTATTCTCTGAATATAAATTATTTTTATACATTATATTAACTTTTTAGAAAATGAACTAATAACAAAAAAAAAGGAAAAAATAAATAATGAATATAGTGCTCTCAAGAGAAACGTCATATGAATTTTTGACATAAAAGACACTATATAAATTATCATATTTTGTCTTAATATAATATATGTTTAACGAATAAAATATGTTAAAATATAATTTTGTTTAACCAACAATTTGAAATCTATCATAGTCTATTTTTTAGTTAAAATATAATATAAAAAATCAAAGTCTAATAAAATATAAATTAAAGAACAATAGACTTTGATATTAAATTAAAAAATAAAATATTATTCATTAATTTCAAAATATATGTATGATTTTATCACTACGGTAGTTTTGTCATTTTATACAATGTAATAAATTTAAAATATATTGAAATGATAATATTTAAAATAAAAATTATTATTCAAAATTATAAAATATTAATATTTATTTGAATTTATAAAATAAATAGTATTATTTTCTTATAAGAATAGTTTTTTCATTTACATATAGTATATATCATATCTTTATTTAACTAATCTAACATGCAACACAAATACTTAGTTACTAATTTTTTTTTAAAAAGTGATATTGTTCATTTGGTGGTGGTGTCAACGGATTTTTTAAATATAAACTATTTAATTTTTTAGTATTTTCATTAATTTATAAAATTTTAAAGTTTTATAAGTTAATTTGGAAAAAAAAAATATGTAATTGTCTCATAACATTAATTTTGTCATAACTACTTTGGGCTCATTATCTCCTTCAACTCATAATCTACCACGATTATGTATCAGCTGTAAGTGAACTAGAGTGGTCTCATTTTGTGGTTTATATCAGTTTCATCCATTAGATATTAGTTATGGCATTTTAGACTCGTTACCTAACAAATAATTGTGGAATATAATATAAGTTTTTAAACCACGAGACGAATGAATAAATAACATTGAACAACATATCCCAATAGGAAGTATTGTTCCCAAGTGGCACTAAGCATATGATATGAATCTCTCATTTTATTAGGTTGCCACTACTTTCAACTTCATCTAAAGAGTTCTTTTTCAAGATACCAATTGTCTTTTCTTTCGCACCTCAAATGAAAAAGCACCACAACAAGAAATAAATGTTAATGCACGATGTAATAATGTCATATAAACCAATAATATCTGTAAATTATAGGTTGGACAAAGATAAGATCACCAAAATAATAGTTTTACACTTCTAAAAAATTTAAATTTCTATTTTATAAAAAGGTCCCACGTGACTATAAAAAAAAGCCTCACATGGTCATATTATGAGTCCATGACCCTATATATTTTATTATTTTCAAAACTAAAATTAATAAAAATTTATCTAAAATATTGTCTCAATAAATATTTAATGAATTAATTTTATTATCTGATCGAAAAAAAATATTAATCGAAATCAATTATAAAGACATAATTTTGCGTTCTATTATGTCTAATAACAGTAAAATTTGAACAAAAATATAGCGATTTTGCTAAATAGTATTATTATGAACTTTGAAAAAGGAACATCTTAACATTCCCATTAGACCTCAATATATTAAATTGGCATCTAGTATCATTTTTTATTATAACCATATGGTGATATATCAGAACACAAACTCACATTTCCATTCTAGCTGAATTAGACAACAAAGATTATCTGATAGTAACAGCAATATAATGATATCAGTGACTATTTGGCATTAGCCTATGACATAGCTCATAAAAAAGTAGAATGATTACTAAAGATGCTTTAAACACCCAAAAGAGCAAAATATTTCCATAGAAAGCTACAGTCCCAAGTTGTTCCCTATTGCACAGTAGTAATATTCTGCTAGAGCTTAATCGCCTATACAATCGCTTTGCAACAATGTAGACTTCAATTCAGCTATGAATTTGAGTTCTGTTGAGTTTGCAGTTGCACTGCAGTTTGGTTTTGGTTAGGAAGGCTTGATTGTGAGGTAATTACACCTTGAGGATATAGTTCTTCTTGTGTCCTTACTTGAGAACTGCGACGCCGCTCTGAGAAAGCCTGCCATCTTCTTCTCCATTTAAGTAACTCCGCAAGAACTGAAGTTCCACTCATCATTACACCAAACCCAGCAAATGATGCAAGAAGGATTGCTAGAACTGCTTGTTTACCGACCTGCAGGTTACCAAGCTAATAGAATGAAGTTAGTATGTTTGTGGTTCTTCATGTAGGGGTTTGGTACATGTCATGTTTCCATAACCTACCAATCAGGCTATCAAAAGCTGAGGAAAATGCCTTTAGTATTAGAACAACAACCCCAGTTCAAAAGAAAATAAGATACGAAAAACACATACAGGAACACTCGAGATTTGATTACAAAGTTCGGCCAATTGTGTCCAGTGTTGTCGATGGCGGATGGCAGTCCATGACAGAGAGACCAAAATCCACTATTTTTGGCTGCCATATAAACTGGCATAGCCGCCATCACGTGTAAAATGGCCATGGCGGATTGTTGAAATCCCACCACTGCTTTCCGCGATTTGCGCTGATTGTGCCTATGTCTCCAACGGCAGAGCAGTGTTGCAGTACCTACCTTAGGATTACAAATTATAATAGACTATAACATCTCTAGAATCAGGTTGGAGAATATATTGTTCCATTGCATCTCCCATGAATCTGTTAATTACTATAAAATCTTGAGAGCACATAATTTCTTGTGCCATTGATATGTTTTAAGTTTGAATAAAACTTTGGTCTTTCAAAAAAAAAAAGTATTAATGACAAACTCAGACATGTTTGATCCATTTGACTCTCACTGGCTGATCCTCTTCACTTCTCAACATAATATTACTAGTATTGGTTTCAAGCGAAAGATTGAGGGGATAAAAATTTAGCTCAAATCAAAATCTATTACCAACGGGTAAAATATATGCGCGAAGAGAACCACCAAAGCAAATTGGGCAGATGCATAAATCCAGATGAACCTGCTCCTCACTAGACAAAAAAGAAAAAAGTTTAGGGTTGGACTATGTTAGTGTGAAACCCAAACAAGCATGAACAGAATTAGTCGAAATAAAAACGAAACATGAATAAGAACTCTCCTAAAGAAATATTTCATATATCGAGCAGCAATTGTTACTTTTTATAAATAATGTTAGCCAAAAGACTTACTTTATGCACAATATTAGCTATATAAATTAAACTAAGATGAGTTCCATATAAAAGTATATTTACCATATTTCTTAGGGATATTTTGCAAACCTACCCATGGTTGTTGATGTCATAGAGGAGACTAGACCAAGTACACAGGAAAATGGAAGAGAAATGAAAATTGCTTTGGTTCCCATTTTTCCAACCTGCAGAGAATTGAATAAATGAGGTTATACAGAATTGTAACTTTGAGAGAACTGAGAGGACTTTCATTCTTACCAAAAGCTGCTCAAGGAAACAGAAATAAGCAAGCATGCTGACAATGACAAGCACAGGCAACTCCTGCCAAACCCTGTTAAATTTTACCACACAAATTAAAGTGTTATGTATAGCAATTATCTATAGTATAAATGTGACACAACAGCTTCACTATATTCGATTTGTAAAACAGCACACTTGTATCTGCTGCAGAACTTCAAGGAATATAATATTCTAAAAAGTAAACTAAAGACTACTTGAAGCCTGAAAGTGGCTAGAATAAATTCAACTAGATATTACAAGGAATAAACCTAAAACTTCAGTTAGATGCCTGACAGTAAACTGGTTGGTTGGCCTCATATTCTAGATAATTTCGTAAGCATATGGCATATATGAAGAGGAACTTGCAACTATGGAAATGGCTCATGATTATCAACTTATCTTGTATGATTCTATAAACAAGTTGCCGATAAGATCCCACGATATACACTTAGCTCAATTGAAGCATATTGCCATAATTCATTCAACATATACGAGTAACAGTTTTTATGAAACAAAAATAACAGCACATGCCTGAAGTCATCTTCCTGCTGAGGCCTTGCTCCAGAATTCTGTGTTTGAACATTTTGGATCCGTAAGAGAGTGACAGGGAGGTTCTGAACTTCCTCCTTGCACACATCACAGGTCTTGTTGCCTCTGATACTAAACCACTTAATAGCACATTCTTGGTGAGCCAAAGCAAGTTCACCTTTGCAACAGCATTCCATCTTCAATGTCTCACCTCCTTCACATAGCTCAATCAGACAAATTCTACACACAGCTTCATCTTCAGCTATATCTTCACCGTCACCGTCGCTTTCTGAACCAAGAAAGGCTTTTAAGTCAAGTTATTGACAGCATGTACAATTGAAAACAATCTGTTTTAGTCTTGTTAGATTTATAAATTATAAATCAAACTTAGATGACTTGTGAAAGAGAGTCTAATTTTTTTTAAAGATTAACCAAAACTTTTAGCTATCTTTGAGTGCCAAGAAAGCAGATGACATCATTCAATAAATTATTTCTTAGCTATTTTCAGCGACTACTTATGCAAGTGCTTATAATATAATACCGGTATCCTTTGTTGTGGATGTTTTTAACCATTCTTTCACTTCCTTTACACCTGGGGTGGAAGGAATAATGCGGAAAAACGTATCCATTTTCCTTATGCTTTTTTCTTGGCTATCTACAGGCTCTGAACGAGTGCGAGCTATCGTCGTCCCCTGGCTTCTCTGCAAAAGGATCAAATTGGTTAAAACAAAAGATAAACAGTTATATGATGCAAGATTTAGCAACAGTTGAATGTAAGAATTAGCACTAGAAAGTGGAAAGCAAGCATTGAGCTAAGGAAAAAAAACAAATACAGGAGTTTTTTTAATTGCTTGTTCACTAAACTCTATTCACATGTATGGTAGGAACTAGGAAGTAGTAGCTTTCAATATAGATGAGTTTTTTTTTTTCCAACTTCTAAATGCTTCAAGAAACAATAATTTCTGTGGAACAAATTCAGCAAATATTTGCAATCGTTGTTATGTTTTTGTTGAGCGCGGTTCATATATTCACTGATAAGTGGACAGTCGGTCAAGCATAGAGGAGCGGAGCATTGTATTCTGTAACCCTTAGAATTGGATAATCCACAAACTACAGTAGTCACTATGCTGTCGGAGGCATACGCACAATCGGTCAAACTTTGTGAGCAATCATTTGCACTATTGTGTGTGTTTATTTATCTAATTTTTTTTTCAGTACTGGATTTGCTGTTCTAACAAAGTTATTGGTTAATGAAAAACAAGATACTCATTATATAATTATACATAAAAAAAAGTCTTTTAAAATTGATATTACTAGTACTAATGAGTGAAATGCTTACATATGGAGAAGCACCAAGACATCCACCAAAAGCAGATTCAGTGTTTGCACGCCCAAAAATTTCTTCCACTGGTAATGATGATGTTCTCTTAATCTTAGGAGTAAATAGCTTACTTAGAGACACTGATCCTGAGATTGTAGTCTTGTCTTGATTCCCTGAAAATGAAGTTTCTGGAGCAGCTATAGCCTTTTCAATATCTGGTGAAGATGTTCTATACCTGAAATTCAATTTTGGTAAAATACTTCTATTGGATGATTTTGGTCTTGTTGTTGAAGACCCTGACGAATTGTTTTCAATTGGAGCATCAACAGAACGAGACGTGACAAGAAAATTAACCCTCTTGTGAGTTGGTGTTGGACTTGGTGTTAATGGCATCTTTATTCCAACAAAATCCTTGGATGAAAAAGAAGAAGAAGAACAACTAGTTTCTTCTGATGTTTTGAAGGGTATTTCCAACAGAAGATTATCCTCCTTACAAATTATGAACAAAAATAAATTTAATCGGTTACCACTTTAAATTCATAAAATAAATAAAAATTGAAAGTATAATAATTGTAATAGAAATATTATTACCTTGTGAAGTGGTGGAAGAGAAACAGTTCGTTCGCAAGAAGGTGGAGGATCATGTTTTTGGTGAGCACTAGTCATATTGTGGTGGTGACAAAGCAAAGCAGAAGTTGGAAGTAACCGAAAAAGAAATAGAAATAAATATAGAAATAGTTGGAGGAATAAGGTGCATTTGTTTGTGTGATGAACCAACCTTATGAATGAAAAATGGGATAAAGTTGAGGAGCATTAATGAATGAAACAGAGTATGAGTATCTCTTCCTCTCACTCCCACCTACTTATACTTCCTTTTTTCCACTCCACCGCGGATTCTACGCTTTTACAGTAAGTACTATTACAACATATATGCGCATAACCTTTTTTCTATTTCACTTGCACCAAAACACGTGCTCTCAACTCAAACCAAGCTTCTATTTTACCCTTAAATATATTTTATATGTTTGCTCCCACCGTTTTTTTATTTTTCTCTTTCTAATACAAATTTTCTTTTAAATTAATCTCTATTTATTTCATTGCAATTTTCACTGTGAAGACTAATAGTATATTTGAATATGCGTTACTTTACTTTATTCTCAGGTTTCGAGACATGTTCAAGTTCAAGTTACACTTTTATCCTTAAGGAAACAGATTGGCACTGAATTTTAGATTCTACTAAATATTTATAACTTTTAGTCATTTGTTTTTGTAATCAATACTGATTGATAGATCAAGCTATATCAATAACGTCGTATGAATGAATTTGTGTTAGTAGCTTTTGTGTCGATAAAAATAAAAGTTATTGAAATTTAATAAAATTTATTATAAATAATACATTTATTTGGAAATGATTCCTCTAAAATATTTTTTTTGTTAAGCTAGGATATCATTCACATTCAATGATTGAAACTTAATTCTTTAAAGTATTGCCAGACATAGTGAAACTTTTTCTTTAGGCATACTGAAACTTCTCACTATAGAGTTTACTCTATTTACAAAGAATTAGATATCAAATCATGAACCTCTTACTTAAAGAACCTGAACTCTTACCAGTTTTACCAACTCGTGCATGTTGGTTTTCCACTAAAATAATTTAAAAGGAAAAGTAGAAGGTTTTATTATTGATGAATAAAAAGTTAATTATTGGTATTTCATGCCACGATAAACTTTAAGCTCAATATAAGTATTTCTATTTTCTAGTATATATGGATGACTAATATGATTGTTTATATTTGAATTTGTATTGTGCATTTTACAATTTAAATCAATAAATATAGTTTCTTTTAATTAAAATATATATATATAAGGATGACTAATATGATTGTATACATTTGCCTTTGCTTTTTCACATGGACATATACTTATGAGACTTGTGGTTTGGATGCAACCGAATATCAGAGAATTGAAGACACTTTATTTATGGAAAGGGCACTTTTAATGGTTTAATAACCAAACAACAACTTTGATTACGTGTAAGAGACATCACACACATGGCAATCGAAGGGTCAGATTAATTTGAAGTTTACAAGTCGAATTATACTAAAATTGACATATACTTTCCTTCATATTCATAATCAAAAAATGTGGCATATGTCATTTTTATTTTGGATCGTAGGATGAGGCACTGCCACCGACGCAATAAATGCATGGTCTTTAAATTAACATCATTGATTCATTTCTTCATTCCAAAATACAGATTGCAACCTCTTTAATCCTTTTTTATCCGTTTCACCTGCAACCTCAAACCATGTAGTAACATATTTCCACTAAGAGTATATCATTAAATTGGTTTTTAAAACTGTAAACATTGATTATTTTGGTCTCTAGTATTTATGAATAGCAAAATATTTTTAGGACTTCAATAGTTTTTTCATTAAATTCAATTATTTAGTTTGACTCCTATGACATGTGAGAGACGCGATTGCATATATGAAGCGTTAGATAGACGAATTAACGTCACAGTTTACACAAGAATTTTTTTTTATAATTAATAAATTTTAGTAGGGGTTTATTCTAATATCATACTGAACAAAACTCTTACTAATCTTTTATCGATGAAATACTCATCAGCATTTCAATAATAAAACTCTTTGTAATTAACAATTTTTTTTTGGATATAAATAATAACAAAATTATTTTACTTAAAAGTTATTTTTGTTTGTTAAGTAAACAAAATTGAGGCCTAAAGGCTAAAATCCTTGCCTTAGTTGCTTGTAAGGTCAGCCTTGCTATTCTAAAAAAAGTTAACTTGTGCAATGCACCGACATATGTTAAATACAAATGTAAACAAAATTTATGTTGATTTTCACATATGCAAAATGCTTGATTTAACCTAATTACTATTAAGTAATGATCTCAAAATCGTATTGAATTGAACAGTTCAAAAATTGGTCTGTCGTTTGATTTTTTAATGAGGTTCAAAGTTGTTTCGGTCAAAACTCAGAAATAACTATTAAAATTAAAGAACCACAATAAACCGAAAAGTTATTTCTTCATTACTCAGAATATTAAAAAAAAAACATTTTTTTTATAATAAAAATGTCCAAAACCATTTTTTTTACTTTTAAGTATTATTTTGAACTTTTTACTTGATTTATTTTTTATAGAAGGTCTTTTTAATTTCTTTTAGTGGCCATTTTGAATCAAATAATAATTCTTTTTGTAAATGAATATTATTGTTGTAGTTGCAAATGAATATTATGGTGATTTTACATGTAATAAATTATGAGTTACAAAGTTACGTTGTTTTAAACTTTATGTTATTTTGTGTTTAATATTCTTTAATATATTGTATTAAAAGTTTAAAAAAAAAATTATTTTACTATTATGGATATAACGGCAGTCAATTGAACCTTTGAACTTTGAACTGATAAATATATCAGTTTAACGTTCGATCTGATTTTTCGATGATTGCTAATAAATTATGTTTCATGCATCACTAGACACCTAACCCTAATTTTCATGCATCTCTAGCCCTGGAAATCATTTTATTAATTAATCACACTGAAAACAAATGTGCATACTAATTATCTCTTTACTTATAAATTGGTTCTCTTTCTCAAGAAATTTACCCATTCTATAAATGAACGATTTTGAAAACAAACATGCATATGAAAAATATGGTTCTACTCCCAAACAACATAACCATTCAATAGATAAATAAATTGATTCTATTTCCCAAGAAATATAACTTTTCCATAAATGAATGACTAGGGAAATAACCATGCATATAGATAATATAGTTGTACTTTCAATTATTTTTTTTTTTCTAGACGAAGTGATAAATACTGTCAAAAAATTTCACACAAATAAAACAAAGATCCCAGATTCAATTCTAAATTACTACGAAAAATATTCAATTTAATGATGTCCATATTGTCTATTGAATTAGTTGTTAATTGCATGATATTTGCATTTCTACCCTCCTAAATAATAGCAGGACCTTCATTTATTTATATGTCTGACACAAATTTCTTCTTTTAAGAAGCATTTGTGAGAATATTATGTTGATGAAATATTGAAAACCGTTCCTCGTAAAGAACAACATAGATATGCGGCTCCCAACTTTCTTGTTTGGCCCAAAGATTAAGGCTTGAAAAGCCCAAAATCTCAATTAAAATATCCAATAGCAAAATTGGCCAAGAGAAGTGGTCCTGTCATTTCACAATGTACAATACAACAAAGGATCCCTTTCCTAATCTGCACATGATAATATATTTTCACCCAAGCATTGCAATTTGGAATTTGGAGGATACAATGTAGAATGAAAAATGTTAAGAAAAAATATTGTTATTTAAATTAACCGTTATCATCAGTACAAAATTTAATCCTACAAAACTAGTAAAGATCCAAGAAAGAGTGCACAAACTAGAGAAAAAATGGTGTAATAGTTATATGAATCGCTAAATTTAGAGATATATTTTCTCTTTAAATCTAACCATCTATACCAATGTATAATTTTATACAACTGAAGTATGAAGTATGGTTCAGTAACTATATGAACTGCTAAATTTAAAAATATATTTTCTCTCCCTTAATTTAATGGTCCATCCTAATTTTGTATCATACTACTATAGAATGCAATTTCAGAAAAATAGCATAAAACAAATGTGTGATATTTCACCTCTGTCATTAAAGAATATTTTTCTTAAAATCTCTTATATACATATTAAATAGAAGATTCCAAATCAGTTGGTGAAAACAGTAAGCAACTTATTCACCTGTGTATAATTGTCCATACAAAATATGAGGGTAGCCTAATTTTTTTTATTTAGGGGTGAAAATAATTTGAAGTCCTTTCTAGAAAAAGTGATATTCCATTCTCAATCATTAAATTGAATCTCATTCTCTAACTTGTTGTTGCCATACAGTTTGATGAAAAATATAAAAGAATAATAATTATACTTGCACCACTAGAACTAGTCCCCCACATGAAGGGTATGAAAAAAATGATGTTGTAAAGCTAAAAAAATGTTATCTAATGATAAAAAAAGAAATGCGAGTTCAATAATCAAGAAATAAAGTGAACATTGCAGCGATCCTTTTTTTTTACATGATTAACAAAAACACGTTTGTTGGTTGGCAAGAAAAGAGGTTGAACCACCTATTCATCTCAACATCAAACTTATGATAAGTTTTTTATGTTAAAAGATATACCAATAACTGTGAAACATTAAATAGTGGGTTGCAAATGCATAGGACAAAAGAAACTTATAAGGTAACGAAAAATGGTCCCAATTTAATTAATTAATCTTCCTGATTAAAGGAAGAGAAAACATTTTAAGGTCATATTGTTGATAAAGTGTATTCCACACATATATAGGAAAATGAAAATCAGACCTTAATCCAGGAAAGTACAGCTGGATGGATGGACAAAGTGCCCAAATACATTATAGACCTGAGGGGACCCCTTTTTTAAATAACACATCAAAAGATAATAACAAACAAAGTTATTTCAAAATAGTTGGTAACTTTGTTTTCACCTTATGCTTGCAATCTAACATTCAATTTTAAGCCAAATCAGGTGATAGATAGATTGGTGACCAAATAGGAGATGCAATCTAATTGTGTACCATTGGAGACATCAAAATTGGTCTGAGTGCATGCACTTAATCCAAATCCCTCTATCACTTGACTTGATGAGAACATCTTCACCCTTAAATCAAAATCAGATAGTTCATCTTTCGAGTTTCTGTGTGAAATATGATTTAGTAGAAGTCGGAATATGAATATTCAACGACCTAGAGACTACATAGTATATTGACTGCAAACAATCCAAAACCCTACAAACTCCAGTCAGACGAAGGATTTGTGAATATTGGACATACAAAGAATCTAAGCATGAATAGTGGACATAGATTGTGATAAACATACTACAGGGGCAAAGCAGAAAACAACATGCATTAAGTGATTAAACAATGAAAACTCCTTGATTTATTGGTTTACATAGAATAAAAACATAAACATTTCTGTGTAAGACTACTCAGTAATCTCAAAAGAAATTTAAAATTATGGACCATGAAAAGTGAGAAATACATCCAAATAAACCATGTTAAAAAGATGACACTAAATTAACTCGGTGAACGAAGCGACGGAACACGGAATCACCCTTCGAGGCTAAGTCAGATTGTGGATACCAGCATCTTCTGTTCTGTTGAGTTAATCTAAAATTAGATCAAATTTCTCAACAGCCCATAACAGCACAATTGTACACGAAAACCCCGACATGCTCCTTCATACCGAGTACCTGCCAATCTATGGTGCCATTCCTAACCCCTGACTTAGGACACCATGAATTCAGCACTATAGCTTCACCTTCTGGACCCCTTTGTCCACCTACAACCAAAAGTTTATCTCCACAAGCCTTGAAAGCAAGGCCCCAACCATTAGAAGAATCGGCCCGAACTGGAAGCCTTCCCAATTCATGCCACGTGTTCTTTACCTTGTCGTATTTCTTCACCATGTTTGTTAGATGCTCGACTGCATACAACTGATTATCGACAACTGCCACAAGTGGAGGTGCTTGAGCTCCCACATTAACATATGGATACATACCCTCAATTTTCCGCCAATTTCTTGTCTGAAGATCATACTCCTCTCCACAAGTTAGCGAAACAGTTGTGCTCGACATTCCACCAATCACGTAGAATTTGCCGTCCATAAAAAAACTAGAGCACAATCTACGCGGTGTGTGCATGTTCGGTAAAAGTTCCCATGTACATGATGCAGAGTCATACAACTCTGCAGACTTCAGAACATTTCCGTATTTATCACTTCCGCCAGCTACAATAGCAATCGAACCAAGACTACTCGATCCAAACAAACAGCGAGGTTGGTTCATCTCCTGACACTTCACCCAACCACCGCAAATCAAGCTATACTTCCAAATAGCAAACTCCATCAATTCCCTACCAAAAACCAATAGTTCACATCCCACGGCCAAGGACTCTTTGTCGGCGTGGTTAAAACACTCATCGCAAGGTATCTTAGGCAATGCCATCCATCTACTTATCTTGGGATCGAAAGCTACCCATCCTCTTGGATCACAAACCAAATAAACCAAATGTTCCACAACTCCCAACTCTTTCCTCAACCCATATAGATAACCACTATTGATCAACTTACTATACCTTTTATTAATACACGATAAAGATGCATAATCGGATCTACTAACCCAAGCAAGACAATTCAACGCAACATCATCGATCAGACCAGGGAGAAGCGAATCATTTGGTCCAAGTTTAGGAAAACCATCATTCACTCCTTCCCTCCGATCCATTTTAAGAAAGCTATTCACTTTCTTCTCATCGTCCTGCAAACAACAATCCAAACACAACAATTCCTTTAACATCTCAAGGAATCATCACTTCTTACCAACAAACGAAACAATACCTTAACATATGGAAAATGAATCTAAACAACAACAAAAAAAAAAACATTTTTTATTCCACTAATTAATTGTAATTCCATCATGCATACCCATGAAACAAAATTCAATCCAATATCCACATGCAACCAATAACTAAAAATTAATTATTTCCATCAATTAGTTAGGAATCTCAATCTGCAATTGCCTCAATCTTAAAAATTAACCCTTTTTAAGAGACAATTTTCTCCCAATTTATACATAACCAAACATGAAAAGCATAATCTTTGAGAAAAAGTGAAAAAGATAAAACAAAGAGTTCAATACCAAATGAATCAGAGACAAGATTTGAAACTATTCCAACAAAGTTGCATGTCTGATTTCAAGCTCAACAGAGACAGAACCATCTGCAAATTAACAAAAACAAAGAAATGAAACAACTTTGGTTAAAACTGTTAAAATTAAATCGAAAAAAATCAAATCTAGACAAAAGGGTTAACGCTGATCCAATTCTTACAAGAAGCAGAAACTGGATTCGGATCCAAAAAAAATAGTATTTTTTTATGAAAGAGAAAAGAATGATTGATTTAAGAAGAGGGGTAGGAGAGAATGTGGAAAAGGGTACCTGAAAGTGAAAGTGAAGAGAAGATGAAGATCTGAGAGAAATGAAAGGAATTGCGTCAAAGCATGTTGGCGACAAGAGAAGCTTGCAAGTTTGGACAGAAAAATGAAGTGTGTGGTACTTTATTATTATGTGATTGTGAGAACAGAGAGAACACCTCAAACTTCTTTTATATTATTCATTATTAATATTACAACTCATACAATTGCTTTTTTCACCCTACATTTTACTCTATTTTCATTTTCCTCTCTTTCTAATTTTATTTCTTTTTCCTGCTTTTGTCGTCTAGTTTACAAGATCATCATTACACCACATTTTTTACTTATCAAACAACTAAATTAGTACATTTTTTATGAGAGAAGAATATTAAAAATATTTTTTTACAAACTAATAAGGATTTCTACAGTACTGTACTACTGTTGACCAATAAAAGATTTGAGTACTGCTTATAAAAAAAGGATTATAGTACTGTTGAAATTTTATACTTTATTTTTACGATGGAGGTGGATTTTAGTACTCTTAAATTTTTTTCTAAATTTTTAATGACATCAAGATTAACTAGGGAGATATAAATCAGTTTGTTTTCACCTCTAGGGGTCTTCAAACTCATGTTTAATTCAAAGTTAAAAATTGTAGTTTTTTAAAAGTTGCAAATATCTCAACATAGATATATATAATTTAAACAAGAGATAGAGGTGAATTTTTTAACTATTTATTCTGGGTTTTAAATTAAGTATTGTTGATGTGATTATTATTTATATTCTTTAAGTGTTTTTTATCAAACAGTTTAGGTTAAACTTATTTAAACAAATGAAATAATTGTTATATTGAGTCTCATTAAGTGAATTTATTGTGACCGAGACTAAAATAATATCTGAAAAAATACTAACCAAAAAGTCTAAAATTTAATATCTAGATTAATTTCTAGGAAGTCCCAAAACAATTCTTGGTAAACTAAAAAAATCTTTTAATTTCTAAGAAATCCAAAAACAATTCCGTTGGTAAAGTAAGAAATATAGAAAGAACACTAATTAAGAAATCTACAATTCAAATCTAAAAACTAACCTAACTCATTAATTAACATATTAATATTTTATCTATATAAAAAAAAAAAGTAATGAACAAGATGAGGAAGGCAGACCCGTACCATCCTGACTCAAGATTAACAATGTATTTCCATAACATAAAATGAGCTTCAATGACTCCAAATTCAATAGCAAATCAACTTTTACGTTACCAAACTTTGTACATGTTATTTACTGTTGTACATGTATTGCAATCTTATCTAGCTAGTAAATGAGAAGAGAAAGGATCTAAAACAATAAAAGTTGAAGTACAAGTTGTGGGTATGAACTTGATTAAACCTATCAACCACAATAAGTCTATATCTCAAAGATTACCAAAGAGAAAGATATTGGGGCCGGGCAACCTTCACCCATGGCAAGGTCTTCCCCACTTCTTTCAAAGACACCTCCTTAGCCATTATAAAAAAAAAATGTTGTACCACTAAAAAGCAATATCTTTAAAATTTAATGAACTTATAGTATTATTTTTTTTACTCAATCAACTTATTATATAGTATTGGTAAAAATTTTACACAGTCAATAAATTACAGTTACTCACTCGTATATGAAACTCTAGAATTAATTATGATTAAGGTGAAATTTTTTTGTAAATAAAGTAAAATATAAACAAAACTTTAAATATGAATTTCCTAAAATATAAACAAAACTTTGTCAAAAAGATTGATGATATAAAATTGGATTAAAAATATGAATTTCACTTATTTTTTCTTATATTTCGAGACTGGTGATTAAATATCATAATTATAAACCTATATTAAATATATTTAATTAGTTTTAATTAATAATTAAAATTGAAGCGGGGGTTTGGTCATTGGATTTTTGTAGATTTTGACTGAATTTTGCCTAATTATTGACCAGTTAACATTGTGGACAAGTTTCAAAATTTGACCAGGTCATTAGTCTAAATTTTCTTTTTAGTGGGTTTGATTAATTTTTTTTCCCAAAACATGTGCCTTTAGTGATGATAACATGAAATAAACATGGCTGGTCAGCGGTCTTATAGTTTGGTTGAAACTAATCTTTTTTATTTTACTAACCTTAGTCCTTTCACTACATTTCAGGTAATTGTTAGGACAACATATAATTAAGTAAACCAATATTGTTAGTTAGGTCAGTTATCAGATTATAGCTATTGATATTAGGTTTAACAGTATAGACATTATAAATAGCAATAATAATGGATTATTTAACCCCCGGATAATTTGACTGATTTACTTAGTTGATGACATTGTAACCAAAAATAGGTTTTTGAGTAAAAAAATAAACCAAAAATAGGTTTACTTCATGACATATTTGTTGAATAAAAAATTAGATCAAAATATTTTAGAAACCTATTTAAAATGTTTTTAAGTCTAACCAATATCTATATATGTAAATTTATTTGTTGTCGAATTAATACAGTAGATTACTGTCACCGTTTAAAAATAATTGAATAGATTAATCATCTTACACATATTAAAAAATATATATATAAATAAAATAGAGAAAATATTATTTTTACCAAAATATCCTTATTGGATATTAATACATTATCAATGTCATAAATGCATGATAAAAGATATTGCATTAAAAATTATGTAAGTAATATTAATTAAATAAAATAATTAATAAGAAGTATATTGAAAATTAAAATGATCAATTATTTTAAGATAATTTTTTTTTGTAAATAGATCCATCATTATTTTGAGAGGAGGAGTAATATTTATCAAACCAAATATATAAAATCTAAAGGATGTTTGTGTTTTCAAATAAAATAAAGTAGAAAACCATAGCAATTGACTACTGATGTGTAACATATATGGAATTCATATTACAAAAAGCTAATTACATAAGGCTGAGATAACCGTCGCAAAAATAAATAAGACTAAAATAACTTGCTGATTTTGAAGTTGTTACTTCCAAAAAAAAAATTTCCGTAACTAAAATATATATTAACAATCATTCAATAGCATAAAAGTGCTAAAGAGGGAGTAAGCAAGAACACTTTCCACCTTATTTCTGTTTAGTTTTTTGTGGGTGTTATAGTAAATATTGTTTACCGAAAAAATGTTTTCATAGGTTGATGTAAAACATTTAATTAAATAAATCAATAAAAATTAATATATTTAATTTATAATTATTAATTTCATTAATCAATTTATATACAATTTATCTTTTATAAAAAAAGCGGTAGTACTAGTTAAATACGAGATTTTATCACAAAGGTGGACATATATAATGTCCAATCTCACACTTATATTGAGCTACCAACATGAATCCAAACTTCACTTTTTAATAAAATGAATTAGCATTTTCAATAAAAAAAATTAAATAAAAGTAAACACATTTTATTTTAGCATGCACTAGAATAAATGTGGTTCATTCTCTAACCGTAATTTTTTTCACAAAAAAAAAAAATTTGACATATAATGTCACAAAAGGATCCTAAAAAAGATAAATTATTTAAATTTTTCTAAATTACTCCGGTTAATTATTTATGTTAATTCTGTCGAGCAGACATTATTTTTAATACTATAAGTGCTTATTTTGGCATCAAATCATATAATGATGCACCTATTTATAATATGGATATTATCCCGTTGAAAGCATTTTATGACAATAAAATTATTGTTTTTCACTAAAAATATATATATAAGTATTCTAAAATATCATATTGAAACTTTGCTATCAAAGATAAATAATTTTTTTTTTCACTTTGACTCTAAATGAAACTCCGATTACACTAATTTGATAAATAATTTTGCATCAAAAAAAGTATTAACAGTAAATTTTAAATAAAATATTAATAATTTATTTATCAATTTTAAAAAAATACTCCTCTGATAATTTCGTTTTAGATCTCATAACGTGGGTCAGCCCTAAATGTATGCATTTGTTTATAACACTCAAATGCTTATTTTGGCATAGAATACACTCCTACATTGTCCTTCCCCACAATGCAATATTATTAAAGTCCCTCAATGTTACAATTTAATATCATTCAAGTTTCTAGAAATACACACACACACACACACACATATATATATATATATATATATATATATATATATATATATATATATATATTATCATCCATTTTCTATAATACATAAATAATTAAAAATAGAAGTTTTGCATAAAAAAAAATAATTTTAAAATTTTTAAAAAGTTGAAAACACAAATTTCAATACATTTTTAATTGATTTTTTTTTCTATTTTAATTCTTTAACAAATACCTGTGAGGCACTTATTAGCATTTGCCCATAAATAAATGTTCTTAATTTTCTTTTGTTGTGATCTAAAAAAAATTAATGCATGTTTAATTTTGCGGTGGAATTGATAAAATCAAAATAAATCTTACAAGTCAATTTTTTAAATATGAATTAGGTCGAATATAAAATCATAATATAATATCTTTACAAAATCACCTTATAATTAAACCGAATGTTATCACCTTCGTAAACTCTTAACCTTATCTCTTTAATACGTGGAACTTGAATTTTTTTAACTACATGATAGCAAAATTATATAGGTAGCAATCATAATTCTCAAAATAAGATTTACTTTACTGCTTTTTTTATTGATATATTTTATACTCACAAAATCATTGAAAAAGATGTTACCGTCACATACACATGCTTATACGAATGAGTTAAAAACAAAATTAAATTTGAGAATGTTTGGAAATATATTCAAACCATCTATATATGTTAACATCTTGTAAAAAGATGTTACCATCACATACACATGCTTATTTGTTACTTCTATTATTATATTTTCAATTCAAAATTAAAACAGTATTAATTTATATTTGTTAAGACTGATTTAAGATTAAACTTGATTTGATTTAAAATTTAAAGTAAGATTAGATTAAAATGATTTAAATTTTAAATGAGAATCATCAATTTGAATTATTTAATTAAGTAATAATGATAAAATTGTAAATATAAGAGCTTAAAAGAAGAGTAAAAATTTAAGGAAAAAAAGTACACCAAAAGTACATTACCCTAGTATCAATAATAGGACTAATCTAATTTTATTTTTTTAATTATAAAAAATAATTGAATTCTCCAAGATGCCTTTTACCAAACCTTATTTCATAAGTATAAAAAAAAAACACTTGTTTCATTGATATAATTAAGAGTGTTGACATAAACCAATAAAAAAAATAGTAAACCATTTTAAAAATATTGAAAACCACGTAAAATCGAATATTATTAGATGAGTTTGAATTTTTTTTTACGAAAATTGTTCGGATCGAATTTTAAATTTATTTTTAAAAATCAAATTAAATTGCATTTATAAATTTTAATACTTATTTATTTTTTTATTAGTATAGAATATTGCATTAAACTATTATTTATTTAAGTTAATATATTTTTATTATTATTTGATATAATTCAAACATAACCTATATATGATATTTTGTAATATTAACTTTTAATATATTATATATAATCTTTTGCTTTAAACTTGTTACATTAATATAATTTTATTATTAAAATAATTTAGTACAAATTATAATTTGAATCAACCGAAAATCAATTCAATTTAAATCATATTAATTTTTTTTAATTTGCATCTAAATCGAATTATGAATATTTTAATCTTTAAATCAAATGAATTTTTTTTTTTAAACTAATTCAAATCGCACTGCAATCAACTTAACCAACTTAACCATTGGGTGGAACCAAAACATATTCCTTTGGATGGATATATCAAAAGCATGATGCGAACAAACAAAACAGTGTCATAGTGGCAATTGGAAGATATAATATATACTTACAAAAGTTTTTTAAAAAAAAAAAAATGTGTAAGAGTATTGGCGTTCATTTGGGTATCACTCATCCTCATTTCAATATTAATAAATAAAAAAACTTTATGTTATTTCTAATGAAATATTTGACACTAATATAAACTTCTTGTAGTACTACGTCATGCTGGAGGATCCGAGAGAATTAAACTTTATGATGGATCAATTGTATTGATCTCTATAATTTTCTTCAATGTTTCTTCATGTTACTACAACTAACCACTAACTTTTTAATCTTATCTAATAATTTAATTTTTTCTTTCATAAAAAATAAATAAGCCGATCAGATGTAATCTTACATCCACGTTTAGTATATAAATTAACAAAAAAAAAAAAAAAAGAAACATAAACGGCAGAAAGGTACAAACATGGATGACTTGATCAAAGATTATATAATAAACATAAATAGATTCTTTAACATATATAATGTGATGATATTTGTGCCAACACCAAAATATAAAGAGAGGAATCGGCAAAACTAAAAGCAAGATGAGAATCTAATACGTTTTGTTTATTCCAAATTTCCAATGGTGATCATGATCATTATCATGTGTTCGTTAATGCCACTTGTCGATCTCAAAAGCTATTTTTTTGCAATGCCACCACCTCTTACTTAATGAAATTAATACCGAAAATGCAAGGAAAATAAATGGAATCAATTAACTTAAAAGTTAAAACCTTATAATATTTATGCCCCCTCCCACTTTTTAAAGGATAATGAAGCATTTTTTCACTGGTATATATTGCAGCAGAGTACAGCTAAGATTGCGATTCATCACATCCTTTGAGTCATGTTAATTTACAAGTGCTACTTATACATGATCTAAAATTAAAACTTATATTAGATGTTTCATACTTTAATTTTCTTTTCATTTTGTTCAAAGTTTGAAAACTTCATTTTCATGCCAACACCAATCCAGTTCAGCAACAAACAACTTTACTTATTTTCAAATAAACAAATCTAAAAAATGTATATTCTTCATATTATTATTATTATTATTATTATTATTATTATTATTATTATTATTATTATTATTATTGTTATTATTATTATTTATTATTATTATTACTAGTATTATTATTATTATTATTATTATTATTATTATTATTATTATTATTATTTTTTCATATTCTTCACCCCATTACCAAGGGCTTCTATTCGACTCTAGTACATCATTTCTTTATTCCTTATACTTTTCTTTATGAAAACAAAATGAAGGGCAATCAAACTATCTAAAGATTTACATATAATATAGTAAATACTAATTAATAATTTAATTCTATTCTATATATTTTTTTCTTTTTAATAAAAAACAATTAAAAAAATACAGCCAAACAAACAAATTTGCATAGAATAGTAGATACTATACTCCTTAATAATATTTTAAAGTTTATATACACTGTTGACCTTGTTGTGTAGTGCCGTATGAAACTTGAAAAATAATATAAATAGAGAGAAGGAAAATCTCTTGGTATTTGCAAAAGAAACCTTTCCCTTTCACACGTTTTGCTTTTTCCTCATGCACCGTTTGTTTCGTGCTGGCTAATATAATATCTAGAGAGAGAGAGAATCGTGGAGAATTGGATTTGTTAGTTTAGTTGAGGAACTTAGAATTATAAGTCAAATGGTAAAATCCCAAATAATAAAAACTATGGTTGAGGAGTGTGAATGATACATCCAAAAACTGCCTGCATTTTTGTCTTTTTCTATGGATTGGATGTACAAAAATTTTCTTTCAGAGTACAACGCGTATACGACAACAACAACTTTATCTTATTATTATATTTCTTTGATAATTTATATTATTATACATTGGTTGCAAATTGCTATAGTAGCTTTCAGTTGGAACTCTTCAGATCCAATCCAACTTATTTTTTGGGCTAAACAGGCTAAAAGTAAGTAGAAAGCTAGAATTCAATTTTGAAAAACGTTGGTGCTTATTATCATGCTAAGTAGTTATCATTGTCTTTATGAAGGAAAAGAATAAGGAATACATTTTATTTGAGAGGAATGGGTGCAACAGCACTTGGGTTGGGGTGGTTTGGTAAGAATGCACTATATGAAAAAGACCTTATGAGCTTTATGAATTTGACAATCATAACAGAAGTTTAAGCTTCATGTGGATGGTTACATCATCAAATTTTAGAAGCTAAATAAAAGGAAGAGCATGATTATTTTACTTTTATATGCTACTTGGTTTATATGCATCAAAAGATAACACATGCTTCTTGGTTTATCCTACCTCTGGTCCTAAATAGAAAAGAGTTACCAAATACATCAACTTTTGTTGTTGTTGATCCAGCTGTGTCTTATATTTAGGACCAGAGGTACTATAACATATGCTTCTTGGCTTGTATGCATCCTAACATGTAGTCATAGAAGACCAAAGATGCTCAAATGCAAATAACATAACACCATTCTCTAGTCAACTCCTTAAATAAATTTCAGTAGCTTTAAGATAATTAATCTCTAAGTAGTATCCGCGAATATCTAAGTTCATCCAAAACAACTTCTCCCTGTCCCTAAGCACAAATTTCCAAATGCTTCACAACAAAAACATAAGAGAAACAAAGACTTGTCTTATTATCTTCAACAAACATGAACCTATTTTCTTTAACTCCAAGGTTTCCTTCGGGACTTTCTCTATAATCATAACATACCAACATAGGGTCAAAAGGGATATATAAATGAAATAAGATTAATGAGCTTTGCCAGTGTACATTAAGAAATCCCAACTTCAAATAATTTAGTGAGTGTGGTGGTTCAAACAAGCACATTGCTCTCCTCAAAGTCTTCACTCACCAGGCTCTTGCGTTTACACCAACACGAGTACTCACCAATTGGCCCATCATTTCCAATAACCCAAGCATGCTCAGCAACATCAGCCAAAGTCATCCTTAGACTTGGGTCTGCAAAAGCACAAAATAAAATTAGGTTGGTAAAAAAATTTGTGTAGGAACAGAGCTAAACAATGCAAATTGACATGGAATATGTGTTTGGATAAACAGTTTACTTAAGTGTTGATATAGAAACTATTTCTACACATATAAGTTGCAAGTTGCTTCCATAAGCTATCATAGAAAATTTACTATAATAAGGTGAAAACAGCTTACAAACATATCAATAGTTTTTGTAATCGCAAGTACTCCCAAACATTTTTGACAAGCACTTATGTCAATGCATAATATCAAATAAAACGTTTATAAGTCAATCTAAATGCAGCATATATATAGTTATGCTATGCCCCTTTTAACAGGAGTTAACAGAAGTTGAATGCCATGTACCTTTGCAAAGCAATCCTTCTATTAAGTTCTTTAACTGCGGGTTTATGTCATCTGGGAGTTCTAAAGTATTATTGACTATCTGGAAAAGTAAGAAAACATGAAGTTGGGATTTCATTAGGACAGGTTGAAAATATGTAACATTAAGTCTACATAATAATATGTTAGGGTGAAGATGAAGTTAATATAAATCTTACTCTGTCGTATGTATCTTGAAGTGTGTCTCCGAGAAATGGGTATTCACCCAATATCATACAGTACAAAGTAACTCCTACTGCCCACGTGTCAGAAGCTTTACCGTGATAAGTAAGGCCTAAATAACATCAACAAACAAAACTGCAATGAGAATATGGGCATTGATTGATTTCACAAGGCAAAGTATCTTGCAAGCTTGAAAAAAGAAATGTAACCTAGACAACATTCTGGTGCCGTGAAAACAGGAGTGCCAGGTGATCGACGAAGTTCATCACTACCGTCCTGCAAAGTGAATGCAAGCATGGGTTCTATATTAATTGGCAGTATATATCTTTAGCACACATTAAATGTGGCCAATATAACTCATGAAAAATGTAGAAGGATGCATGAATGTGCTTGGGGATGTAGGAAAAATTAAACACATCAACATATACACTCTGATTGATTAATCATTTTGAGCAAAAATCATAACTTCATCAGATTAACTAAATTGTTCTATTATATCTTATATCGGTGTATTAAAAATTAACAACACAAGAGGCTTATATAAATTATGCAATTGGCACATTAATGAATTTCACGTTTCAAGTTTCAAGTGAAAAACTCATCAGCTTTCATTTCTTCCAAACAATCATTTTCAATTTCGCATAGAAAAAGGTTAATGTGGGTATCAACTTTCATATCTTTAAAGTATAGTTCAGAATTACCTCAAAAGCCTGGCTGACACTGAAATCCCCTATCTTTACTGTCCCATTGTGAGTAATCAACAAATTATCAGGTTTTATATCCCCATGAACTATATTCTGTGTTTCAAACAATAAAAGAATCACCATAATTACTTGGTCAAATGATTTCAAAGCATGTAAAATGAATGAGTGTCACCATCTACAAATAAATAAATGATAAGTTGGATAAGAGTTTTTTCATGCATGAATATCTAATAACATGCATTTCTATTAGGGTGCGAAAAAGACGTAGTTGCAGACAACTTTGACATTTATGTCACAAAACTTACAGCTTCAACACACACACACACAAACAAAACTGATCTGAAAAGCATGAAAGATGTGTGCGTCAACCTGTAAATTATACAACTATATTTTTTTGCAGCGGTATCTAGTTCTGTAATCCATTTCATAAAACATTTTTTATGAAAAAAATCATTAAATTGTGAAATACATGAACTAAACAACCCGAGTTTGGGAAAACTACAAGCGTAGCATAAGTGTCTCAGAGAGAGATAGATGAGTCAACATTAACCCAAAAAAAGATTGGTTGAGAGATATTACATGAGCATGAAGATATGTTAATCCAGAGACTATATCACGCATGTATTTCCTAGCGGTCTCTTCACCTAAGGCACATTGACGACCTGAACCCTCACAAACCCATTTGCCTTCCACATATTCAAGTACTGTACAAGTAAAAGTTAGCAGTTAAACACAACAGAACTTATAATGGATTCTTATTCAAACTTGAAGATCATTCAAATTTGTAGAAATTTCAGTAGAAGCAACCAATCAGTAAAAAAAAAAAACCAATAAGAAACTAATCATGAGTACCCATGTAGAAGTCATCTGACTCTGGGTCATCAATCACCTCGATGAGATTAACTATATTAGGATGTTCCAGCATTTTCATGATAAGTACCTGAAAATAAAGCAAGTGTGCATTTTAAACTACTGCAGGGACAACAAAAAATGTCTAAAACAACTGAGTTAACAAAGGTAATAAATCATAAGATGCACAGAACAGGAAGCAAATAAATCATAAAACCTTGCCAAAAAATTGTTAATATGAATATATAAAGCAAAAGAAAAAAAAAATTCATATTCTCTAGAACTGACCTATATGCATGCTTCATACAACTACACCAAATGACTATATATTCCATACGAACATTAATGGACATCTAGCCTAAGGGAGAGGCCAACATTTATATTTTCTAAGGCTGACCTATATGCATGCTATTGTATAAAAAGAACAACTAGTGACAATAGATTCCAAAATAATGGACATCTGGAGCTGAAATTGTGCAGTAGTTATCGCATAGTAAGTAGGTATAAACTGAAAAATAAAGCAGAAGCCACTAGGTAATAAGCAACTTGTTGACCAGATTTGTTATAGTCACACTTGAAACACATTTCTAGTGTAAGTTATGACTGAATATAATAATAAGAAGTCAATGAACTGACCATGCAATGCGGAAACCTCCATTGTTTACCAAAAGAAATATACTAAAAGAAAAATACCTCACGCAGAACATCAGTCATGGCAGTTTCAGATGGAGCAACTCGAAGCTTCCGTAAGTGAGACTTATGAAAGGACTGCAGTTCAAAAGGTTTAACTTCAATAAATCATCAGCAATGCCCATATCTTAATAATAACAATACAGGCAGGCATGCATGTTTGATTGGTTTTCAATCTCCTAATATAATAGAGTGTGCAACTGCTCAGTCACACTAGCAACAAACTAGTCCAACAATCTACCTACGTCACACTTCCCTATTATCAGGAACAGTGACTTCTGCTCTGTCAAAAAAAAAAACTTTCCAATCATAAAGTGGTATGCCTGCTAACACTAAAAGTGTCCTTACCTTAATTGCATAATGATGTCGATCAACACTACTTTCATAGAGAGCCTGCAATGCATAACAGGGAAGGGGCTCAGGAAAGCAAGCTCATTGAGATAATAGAAAGTGTAATTTCACAAACACTTCACTTACCACTTTGCCATAGCTTCCAGAACCAATCTTATACTCTCGAATATACTCATTTAACATCTTGTTCCCATTGTCATCCTGAAAGAGTGGCAGAAATTAAATAAAAGTTATGACAGAAATTACATCATATACAATAGAGAAGTTTTGCCTCAATACAAATAACCAATCAACTGGGTTCCAGACACACACTGGACATAAAAAGACACGTGACTCAATCAACAGCAAGATTAACATAAAGGACATACAACTCTTGAAATTTACAAGGGAAGAAACATGGAAAAAGAAGCCATGACTACAAAGAAAGCAATAACCCCAAAACATTTCACTGTCCAACCTTAACAAGATATCAAGTTACCAAAATTTATAAAAATGTTGCCTAAAAACGAAAGTCAACCTCCCTTTGACATACAGCACTCATTAAAAAAACTGACGAATTCTTCTTTCAAAATTATATATAAATTGAACACAATTCAGCTAAGGCTCTGGAAGCCTTAGAGTAATCAAAACACAACGAGAGCAATTTTCACCAATATTGAACTCAAAATCATTCACCCATCCACACTATTCAATCTAGCCTTGATGTTCAGTTAACCACTAAAAACAGAAAGAACCTTTACAGCAAAAACAGAAAAGCAATTCAGGCAGTCACCTCCGAACGAACAAGCTTGACAGTCTCTTTAACAGGAAAAGGCCTACAAATCATGCCATTCTCTGCTCTAAAATTCAAAATATCCTCTGAACGATTGGGTAAATTTTGCACCTCACTATCATCTCCACTGGTGGTGTTACTAGTATAGTCACCACTATACGAAACTTCATCCCCTTCAGTTTCTCCATCCGTCAATAGCCCTTGGGAGAGAAAATTGTTGATGCCGCGCTTAGTACGTTGACGCCTTGGTTTTTTTATCAACCCGAAGCAACTCCAGCAGCCAATCATTTTGGTAAATGAAAAACTCCTATAATCAACCATCACAGCATCAATCTAACTCACCCCAAATGGCCAAAGCAAATATCCTCCTAACAACTAACTTCTCTGCTGACCCTACAAAACATAAATATCTCATCAATAGCAAAATATGATTTTTACCAAAACTACACACAAAATATAATTTTTGATGATTACCTTTTATGAGAGTAAAGGAAGGGCTTCAAGCCCAATATAACATCGCTATTCTAAGGGATGCCATTCAGCTAGGTGGAGAAAACCGCTAGAGAAATTGAAATCACTACGATTGACACCCAACATTGCGATATCTCCAGTTTCTAACAATGGTTGCAGGCTCAGCCCACAACTCACCACCAATAATTCGTTGACCTTTTTCTATGAACAGAAACATGAAAAATATTATAAAAATATAATCATTTTAACAAAATATAGACAAAGAAAAGTCACCCATTATTAAAAAAACATTAGAGATAAAATTAGCATAAATAAAACAATATAAATTTAGCCGCCATCAAAGAGAAACGTCAATGATAAAGGATATCATATCATAATCATAAGATAATCAAAATGTTAAGCAGATTACATTTTTTTATTGTTTGTTGTGGAAAATGACAAAAGATGGAAGAACCTTTGACCAAGAAGCTCCAAAAGCCTGAAATTCCAGCAACAATGGACGGCCTTTGGAGTAAAACGCGGAACCCTAATTCCAAAATTCAATCGAGAAAGATGAAATTACATCCCCTGAAAGCGATTCAAAGGAAACGAAGGGGAAAAAAACCCTTATTGAATTGAAAATTGTGAATGAGGAGGAGAAAACGGTGGAAGGAGAGAAACCCTGCGTGGAAGAAACCAAATTGGGATGAGAGAGAGAGAGAGAGAGATTCGGGGTGTAATTTCAAAAGAAAAAAAGATGGTTAAATACAGCCAAATGTGAAATTGCAAAGCTAAAGAAGGATACAATTCAATAACGATGTTAAATTTTCTGTTGTACCATTTATTTGTATAGTCAAATTTTTATTGTTGCTTCTATGTCTATATATTTTTTTTTTAAATATCATTAATTATCCTTTACAAGATACATTATTATTTAATCATTTTTGTTTGTCGGTAGCGCTTAAAACTCACACGTATATTTACGAGTTTCCAAAACTCAACATAATATTTAACCAAATTAATATTTTGTTTAATTATATTTATCAATTGAATTAAATTTTACGGAGATTATTAAATCGATTTTATAATGAAAGTCATTGAATCACGGACAATTAAAATATTTAATTTAATTATAGCTTCAATTTATGAAAATTAATTTATTTAATTTTAGGAGGAAAGAAAAACAGTAATAACAGGTTGGCCACGTTTGGAGACCTCTTTAACAGAGACTATAAAGGGCTCCTCCCATGTTATGTCATTATGAAACTCAAAATACATTTTCACATATTACAACGAAATACAGTTTATTTTGTTCTCTCTTTTCTAAAACTAAATTTATAAGAAACTTTTTATAATATCAAATTAAATTTAGCTGAATCCCAGGTAGCTTGAGTTGTGATTCGTATAAAAACTAAACTATTCATCACTTGGACTAACCCATATTGATAGCTACTTTTTGTTATTTATAAATTACTTTTATTTTTATCTAATAAATAATACATGGGATGTTCAATTATTTTGTTATTTGTTTAGTGCTCACTTCAATTAGTTGTAACAAATCAGCTATGAATTGTTTAACTATATAGAAATATATAAGTCATAGCTCCTATGACAACCCTTTTCTTAAATCTCAATTTGCTATAAGTTTCTCATATTCCTTAAACCTACCACAATGTGCAACTTGGACATATTAAAGATTGACGTTTCCAAATACATCATTTTCCAATTAAGTAAAAAATTTCCCATACAATTGTGTCAATCCAACTCTAATCCATAAGTGCAACTTGTATTACAAGTATGGGACCATTACCATCCTTTTCATATAATAACAACAAAAATAAAAACACTATTTTATATCACGTATCTTGCATCATCATGGACCACACTTTTGTTTCTTTTATTGCAAGTGATACTACTACACTATTCTAATTGCCAATTTTTTATGACATGTTCCTAGAATACAATTCTAGTTTGAATTAACAAGAAGCATCTTCAACCAAGAGTTGAAGACAATTGGTGAGTGCTCTTGGAGGGAGTACATGTCTTTCTATGCACAAGTAGCTTCAACAGCTAAACTCTTCGATACTCCTTTACAAGGGTCTCCAAATGTATCCGTTGATACTCCAACACTACAACTGTTTGATCCAATGCAAGCCTGTTAAAAAGATCATTTGAGTTGGTCAGGACCAAAGTGAAACCTAAAAAATTAGCAAGTAAACCAAAGATCCAACATTACGTTGGTCAGAGTGGAATTGGATTTAGATCGCTTAAACAAGGTCTCGGGTTCAAGACTTGTGAATGGAAAAAACGCGGTTGGAGAGGAGACTCCACTAAAGGTGACCGAGCAACTAGGTCCCAGCGAGGGATTAGTCATTAACAAAGCCGGTGGATATTTCACACCAATAACATAGTTAACAAAAAAAGTGAAACATAACAAGTTTGCAAGGGAAGAGGAATCTAGATAAACACCTTCTGTACAATTGAAAGCGCCTTATTGCTGCCGCAGCGTCCGTGGTAGAAGTTTCCGCAAGTCCCTAGTGGTGTTCCATAGCTTGCAAATTTGATGGAAGAAATTACTTGATTATGAATAGGACACTTGAGCAACAATGCAGGCCCTATTTTCCTTCCTGATTCTGTATCTGAGTTCCATAAGTCTATTGGAGGTGGATGAGATTCAGATACATGTGCACACAAACTTCCTAGCTCTTTTGTAGCAAATGATATTTGTGTTGGATAACCGCCACTTTCCTCAAACAATACAAGAATGTTGTCATTTGGTTTCAACCACGATCGCGGTACATGGTATCTGCAGGATTAGTTTCTCAGTTACATCATAGATCAAGATTATTTTCATGATTCAATTACTTTTGTCATTGAAAATTACCAACACTTACAATGTTTGTGATGGTTTTCCGCAATTCTTTCGACATTTAGATGAAGTATAAGGTCCTCTATAGTTGCATGAGTCTGTGCAACCGGCGTTTGAAGAGACATATGTAGGCCAATATCGCCCGATGCTTTGTCCGTTTACCCAAGCCTCGCCTTTTCCCATCCCCGTGAAGTCAATTGCAACTGGGTTGCTGCCGGACGGAGCATCGAAGTTTGTCTAATGCAACATGTACTACATTGGTTAGTACCAAAAACATTTTTCATATAGTAGCTTATGCCACCACAAGTAAGAAATATTCTGCATATAATATGAAAATAAGATTACCTTGTACCAAGTCAATGGTTGGTTCTTAGGGAAGGTAGATTGTGAATTCCACCCTCCAGAACTTCCACTAGATAGACCTAACTCTTCACCTTTTAGGCCAACCTGTATCAAAAAATTTAAGAGCACACTATGAGAGTTGAACCAGAAAGAAGGAACAATAGATTAGTCTCGAATCAAAAGTTAAGATTGACCTGATATGTCCACTTCTGAGAGGAGAGATCAAGAGTGTTGCCATTCTTCAAACCTTTCAATATCACTGGACCAGTGATCCCCGCTCCCACTGTGTCAAAAAAAGCTCCATAGTTCTGATGTGTATAAGGTTCATGTTAGCTTATATAGTAATGAGAAAATGCATAACTTCATAAATATTTTCTTTTTGTAATTCCTTATATACATTATAATTAGAAAAACTGAACCTGAAGTCCCACTGTTAAACTCAGGAGATCAATACTGTTCTTTCCAGAAACTAGTGTGATGGGGATGTCCACATTAAGCTTAGCTTTGCCACTGTTTCCTGCTTGACTCCCTGGGAATTTTTCAATTATATCATTGATAGTTACTATTCAATAATTCAAAAAAGAAAACTGAAAAGGATATATTTGGAAAGTAAAGTAGTCTACCTTAAAAAAGGGTATTGCCTTTATATATTGTTATAGACTTACCTCCAAGCTTTCCATTCATGAAAGCATGAAGAGCATGGCCAAGTGATTCAATGTGAAGGACAGTTTGAGAACCAGGATCATCTTTAAGATCAATGCTTTAAAAAAAAACACAAGAGAATTGTTATCAAGAAGCAGAGTCATAGGTAAGAGGAAATATTTTTCAAACTTGGAGGTTTGTCTACCTTATTGAGTACCACAAGTAGTCACTTCTATCGGCTGTGGTATTTATTTGCTCCAGTAAACCAATTTTCGAGGATGAATCAACCTTCGAAATACCGACAGGTTCGCTTATCCAACTCCATTTTGAACTAGAAGCTTCTAAAGAACCGATATCTTCTTTTGAAGATTCAGTTGTGAAGCTTGAAATCACAGTTGCAGAATTAATCTGCCATACAAAATGTTACTTACTTTTCGGACAAGCAAATAAGAGAAGTCACAAAATGAATAATAATCACACTTTCTAAGTAACTCCATTAAATTAAACTATCTATTTGATTGCGATAATCGTCATGGAACTTTTCGTTATTGAAGCAACTTAACACAAATTTAAGGTAAAACAAACCTTTGCAGTATTAAGCACCACATTCTTGCAATCTGGTAAGATGCTCACAGACCATGCAGGCAAGTGATATGAATTGCCACTGAAGTTTACAGTTACATCAGATTTAGTGTCAACATTAGCCAGGAAGGCAGCACATACCGACTCTGTCCTGTAAACTGCAGCCTGAGGTTTACATAGTAAAAGACTGTTAGGGCCCAATTTAGGGAAATAAACTTACAAGTTTGATAAACTAGGAGAATTTTAGGCACATATATAATTCATCCAAAATTTCAATACATACCAACTATACCTCTAAGTTTTGACCAAGAGATGTAATCTTGGGATCAGTAGCTATTAATGCTTCTTCACAAAGCTTAATGGCTTTGTGTACATCTTTAAGGTGGCCCCACTTAGGTTGCCTAATAATTCCTGCAGCATACAGTAAACATATTAAAAAAAATACAAAAATTGTCCAGTGTAATTTCTCTTCTACATATAAGAAATAAACTATACGTGCTATTAATACTATTTATGTATCTTCTTTTATGCAGTATGAAAGTTGAAGGAATGCATACCGTACTCATCGATCGGTGCATCATAATCATAACTTGTAGCAATGAACGGTCCACCAGAAGTTCTGTCAAAGTTGGTCCCTCCATGGTACTGTTTTTGAGCAAGCAATTAAAGAATGATATAGTATCATGTAGTATGATGTAAAGTTGAACTTGAAAAAAACATTAGTTCAGGTTGCAATACCATATAGTAATTTTGAAATGTTCCACCTCGTTGGAAAAAGCGTGCCACGGCGAATGCGAGATCTTCCACAGGTCTATAAGGAACAGCACCACCAAATGAAAGAAACCTACCATTCCAAATAGTTCAAAAGATTGAAAAAATAACAAAAAGAAGATGCAAAATCCATCAGATCACATATGGAGAATACATTTCAATGAAATAATGAAATGGTTTATATAAAAAAGGACACTAACCATCCACTCCAATTCTCAGTCCACATTTTCGGCTTTGTATTCGAGTTTGGTGTGAATTGATCGCAGTAAAATCCATTGCATGTATTAATCTGTGAGCGGTTAAAGTAAAAATCAAGTAAGATGAATGTCAGCAGCATACTAAGATTCCTTTTTCTAGAACAAAGACAATTATCTAGTAAATCATAAACCGGAAACACTTATAGGATGTTCGGTATTGTGTTCTGAGAAGCGAAATCAAGGTGGAACGCGAGAAGCTATCTCTGCTAGCTTCACGTTGCCGCACATTCGTATCACGAAAAAATACAATTTCCAAACATAATGTTGACATATTAAAAGAGAAAACTTACAATAGGATCAGGAGCATCTCCTTGCTGACACATGACCCAAGGAACACCTGTATCAAGAGATGTAGCCATTGTTGCTGCCCAATTGATGTAGGATTTCGCAGCAGAACCATATGCTGAATCAATGTTTCCATACTCATTTTCAATCTGTCATTGGAAAGTGCAAAAACTCTCACATTAACAAATATAAGCTTTCACCTTAAAAATTCTACAAAAATATCTTAATCATACTTCAAGAGCTACATGTTAGTAATTTCTTTTAAAGACAAAAAAGAAAATAATAAAACCTGAGATAAAATTATAGGTCCACCCTGTGATGCATATAGTTTCTCTTGCTTCATGAGATCAACAATCTTAGCCGTGAATCGCTTCATTTCTGCCTGAAAACAAAGTTTTCTGAAAAGTGAACTCGAATTTAAGGACAATAGAATGAAGCAGAAGGGTGAAGGTTACCTTGAATGGTTCATTGTCGGTTCGAAACTTAATCCCAGGAATGAAGTGCAGCCAAAGAGGGAAACCACTGTTATGAAGTCAAAACCCTCAATTAGACATGAACACCCCAGAAAAATAATAGACAGAAAGGAACAAACTTTACCCATAGTTCCATTCAGCACATGCGTATGGACCGATTCGGAGATGCACGTATAGACCTGCCTCAGCTACTGTCTTTACAAATTTCACCAAATCATTCCTCCCATCAAAATCATACTGCAAAAATCAATTTCATGTCAATGCTAATAGCTTTTCTAAGCTAAATCTGTCTTTTTTTTATCAAAACTAGACCAAAAAAGTATTCAACATTTCATGCTTTCAAGAATTAGCAATTCAGCTTAACAAGGACACTTTTTTTTCACTACTAAACTGTTTGGATAAATAACTTAATTAAGCGCTTATAGCATAAGTGTTTATCATATAAGTTGTTTTCATAAACTATCATAGAAAGCCTATGCATATAAGCTGAAAACAACTAATGAACATGTCATAAATAGCTTAAAAGATGTTTATATCAGTAGATAATCTCGAATAAGTCAATCCAAACAGGCATTATAGGCTGCAGTGCAAACTCTTCTTTCACACATTTCATTTGTGTTTGACTAATCAGAAAACTAATCACAATTAACAAATGCAATACAATGGTGAAATGAAAGCAAGAGGAATGTGAAAGAAAAATGTTAACAATATAACATAACAGAACAGAACAAAGAAAATAGAAACCTGGCCTCGAACTGGTTCATGTAAGTTCCAGAAAACATAGGTTTCAATCACATCAAGTCCTCCATCTTTGGATTTCTGAATAAGGTCTGGCCACATCTACAAGAACAAATTCAACACTGTTTTAAGATCAAAGACAATGCAAGAACACACAAAATCACAGAGAGAGAGAGAGAGAGACCTGTGGAGTACTACGAGGGTAGTGAATAGAACCAGAAATCAAGACCTTGCGTTTACCATCAATGACTAATGCTCTATGATCATACTCCACATTGGCACAAAACATCATTGGGAATAACCAAAGAAGAACCAACACAATCTGGGTCACTTCCATGGACTTTTTTTGGGGAACAAACACAAAACAAAAGCCACAAGGAAAGAAAGAAACTTTTCTCTTCTCCGAATGAAAATGGCAATGGTAATAAATTGCAATAATAAACAAGCTTATTTTGGTTTATCTGTTACGCATGCTTCTGCGTTTTGAGTCACGTGCGTGTGTAGCAGAAGAAGAAGATTATGCACTCTATGAGAACAAGAAGTGGTGCATGCCAGGTGTCAACTGTGTGTTGTCGGTGCTGACATCCTCGCCTTCTTCTACTGCACTCACTATATGTTTTTTTGGATGCATTATATTTATTTAATAATATGCCGATCTTAAATAAAAATAAAAATATAATAATAAAAATTAATATATTTATTTTAAAATTTAGATTAAATATATTCTCTTTTATTTTAATTGAATTGAAAATAGTAGTATTTTTTACTATAATTTTCTACATAAATTTAGCATTGTTTAACTAACTCAAACACATGCAATGTGTTTTTAACCAAAATAGTAAAAAGTGAATCTTCTTTTGAAGACATATTAGGTAAATATCTAGTTTGGAAAACTAATTAAATGGCATTGGAGGGTGGAAGTGAGCAGCCTAACTAACTCACCAATATCACTACCAACAATTAATACTACCACTATTATAACTATTGCATTATTGGAGCATTTTTATGATATAATTATTTCATGAGATGTTTTAATTAATTAAAAGATGGCAATTGTTAAAAAAATTTATTTTTTCTGATGCAAAAAGAGAAGCGACTATTATAGGATGGTGACATTTTGTTGAAGTAATGACAGCAGAATTCAAATTTCAAAGGTCACCCGTGCATCTAATTTTGCACCTAAGTATGACAAATGAGTGCTTCCTTTTTCTTTATTTTTTTATGTAACTTTGATAGGTTCTTTGCTTTAATAATTTGCTAAGCATCTTTTCTCTTGTTTCCTTCTCTTTTTCTATGCAAACTCACTTTGTTGTTAATATTTATATTTATTGGTTGTTAATATTCATAGCATCATCAGAGGGGTGATCAATATATAATATAGACCGTACCATTTGCCCCACATTTTTTAGATAAATACGTGGGACAAAAAATGTTCGAAAATTCAAAAATCAATTTTAAATTTTTAAATTTCAAAAAATTGAAACTCTGAATTGTTTTCATTTAGAAATAAAAAAGGCAAGAATATAAAATAAATTAAAAATTCGATTTTTTTAGAAAAAATAAGTGTCAGCCATACTAACACACTATTTCATAAAAATTAAATAGTATTTTATTTTATTTTTTAAAAAATTTTACACTTTTTAAAAGGTCTGGAACATTATTGTTTTAGACATTTTATTCTCATAAAATATGAGATTTCAATTTTAAAAAAGAAATTATCAGAACACAATTAGATTTGGGATTTTTTTGAAAAAAAAATGAATTTTTAATAAAGTAGTAAAATGACTATTTTATAGAATTATTGGATTTATGGAGTAGAGAAGTAGCTGGAATGTCAAGTAGATTATTCTAATTTAAGAATCAATGATGATCGAAAGAAAAAGACATTTTTGGGCTTGATGGCTTGGTAGCCTATTCATGTCCTGAATTGTGGTTGTTGAGTAATTCAACGACCCAAATACAACTGAAAACCATGTGTTTGATTGGTGGCATTGTTCAAAATCTTGATAACCCATGCACAACCTTCTACTTCTACTTGGGAGGTGATCCGTGAGATTTCGGTCGAAGTAGTAAGATAACAGGTGGCGGTTCTACTTTTTTGATAGGGTGGTGTATCAAAACTCAAGTTAGTATTTGAATGATCATAATAAGTTGTGTATCTTTTGCGTTTGACAACACTTCTATTATAGAAAGAATTAGGAGTTAGAGCGACTAACCTAAGGTGTTATTGGTCTAGTGAATGTGTGGCTCAACAATCCATCGAGGTTTAAGTATGAGCCTATGTCAGGACTATTGTCTCTCAAATTGTCAACTCTTGATGATGAGGCGGTGGCTTGTATGATGTGTTATTTTTTTCTTGTAGAGGTAGAAATAGTCAATGTGGTTCATCACTTGTACTCTTTTCCAAATCTAAAATCTTTTGTTGGCTCTTGTATTTTTCATATTTTTTGTGATATATGAACTTATAATTGTGATTTGTCTTTGTTTAGAAATTCAATATCCCTCAAAGATAGTTTTTTTTTTTTATTTCAAAAATGAAGCAATGTTTAAAAGGAAAGGGTTTTATTTGATCTGAATTGTGATAATATGTTATGTTTTCCCATGTGACATGTGTAAGCATATGCAATCATAACACTTCATCACCCTAGGACATTTGAGTGTCATAATATCTGTTCTTCAATGTGGGAGAGTCTCAAAGTGTCTTATGTATGTCTCTTTTTATTTATACTCCATATTTAATAAGATTATTTTTCCTCTCTTTGTTTTCTTCAAGAATAAAAAAAAAAACTTTCAATATTTCTTCTTCTTTATTTCTTTTCTTTTCTCCGAAAAATTAAAATGAAAAAATGGTATAATTAATCTAAAGTAGAAAAAATTTTAAAATTCATTAAACACTTACAAATATTTATATTTGAGTCACTCCATAGATTATTTCTCTTTTTCTTCTACCTTGCTCCTTCAAATACTTTTTATTGTTCTAAAATATCCATATACTCATTTAATCTAATGGTTCCAAAATTTAGACCTATTATTTATGACCACCTAAAGCAATGCTCCATTGTACCTTTCACCTCTTATTGGCTTCATTTGTTTCGTTAAAATTTCTAAATTGAATTTTTTTTTGTAACAAATTGCATACTTCTCTATCTTTTATTTCCAAATGGAGCATAATAATAATGTCAATGGTGATAGATTACCTCTATTCCATCCTCTTATCTCAAAGCAACCGTAAACTGGACCTTTCAACAACTCATGCAAGTGGGATAAATTAATGTCCATGAATTAGTTCCCTTTACTAAAAAGTCAACATCATGTCAAAATGTCTCTGTATTGGTTTTAAATTTTAGTGTCTTTTGTTAGTTTTTAACATAGCTTGTTGAAACTTTCAATCAGTGTAAGATTAGCCTCATTAATGTTTTATAAACAGACCATCACAGTTAAAATTTTGCTATTTAGCGACTCATTCACAAATAAATACAAATCATATTTAAAAACTGAATCTTCAAAATTATTTGATCATCTTTAAAATTATTGACTAAACACAAATTAGTTTAAGAGACTTATAAAGTGGTTCGGTGACTCGAGAAAGATAGAGTGACAAAAAATTTATAAATTTAATTTATATCTCTAATAAAATTATCAATTATTTACTAATATTAACTATTGAAAAAAACACATAAATTAATCTATAAATCAGATAATATTTATATAGTCACAACTCTAAATAAAAATTATTTTGATATATACAAAAAAGAAATATACATCATTTAATTATTTTTATTTTAAAATACAAATTATTTAATCAATTTTTCTTCTATTTTTTTGTGTGTCTATGTCTAATTAACGAATCTAAGTCTAGCAACCAGACTCTTTCAATTAATCATTCGGAAAAGTGTTTAATCGATTTTATCATATATGATGCAATAAAATAAAAACTTGAACTTAGTATTAAAAAAGCTTGATCGGAGAAACAACTTAGCCAACCTAAAATATCATTATCATCAAACTTCCTAAAATTGGAAGGAAAAGAAAACAAAATAAAATATGGGACTTGTTTCTTAAGATAGCAGCAAATACAATTGATTATTTCTTCTTTTTTCAGAACAATTTCAACTTACAAGTAAATGCTAAGCAATCATTCCCATCTTTTTTTGCCCACACAACCACTTGAGATCCCATCCCACTATTTTTCCTGCCTTCCTAAGCAAAATCCAACTGGCTAGCTACTACAATAATGTCTTATTTGACACACTACCTTTCAATAATTAATTAATCTCCAAATATATATATATATATATATATAGTAGAGATTTGTTGAGTAAATTTAAAATAACTTACTCTGTTTTATAATTCAATATATACAATTAATTTTTATAATCTAATTGTCAAATCAAAAGTTTTTATTTAATAAATAAATTTTATAGATTTTTATAAAATTTTAAAATTATTTGATACTTAATTAAATAATTTCAAATGAATGTATAATAAATTTTTATAAAATATAAGTAAATATCAATGAATTACATAGTTACGAATTTCAAATTTAAATAAAATTTTGCATGTTTAATCAATAACATATTATACCATTAATCAACGGTTGAATTAATGAAATTTATCGTTTATGTTAAGTTATTAAGTGAAATAAGTTATCTCAAATTTACTCATAAAATCAACGGATCCTATCGAGGAATATACATGTATGTTAGATATGACTCATAATTATAATTAGTGATAAATAGATAACTTTGTAAAATGTACCATAGTATATAATATAATAGGTAATTTGTAAAATTAAGTATGGTATAGAAAAACGTAGAAATAAAATTGTTAATTACAATAGATATGAGATGCTATTTATATATAAATTCAAAGTGACTATTACAACCATGATACAATTAATTTGCAACTAACATAAATGAACTTTAACCGTATCTAAATATAAGTTGTACATTGTAAACCTAAAACTTGAATCATAATACAAAGAGATTGAAGCTACTGTACAATCAAAAACGAAGATATAATTAGTCGAATTATACAATGAATTCTTCATATATTCTTTATTAATTTTTTTTTGAACCTACATTATTGTTCTAACATTAAGCTAAATAATTAGTATATACTAACAGCTAAATTTTGCTGACTAAACATTCTACCTAATTTTAAGATAACCCATTTGAATCCTCAATAAATTTGATGAGTCCTTCCATGACTCCCAGTTGAAAGAAGCAAAGACAATTCCCTCTGAAACAAAGTGATAATGAAATTCCAAAAGCCTCTCTTGAGTCTCTCATATTTTGTAATAGTCTTTCTCTTTCTCAGCACACCAAGTTCATCACAATCACAATCACCAGCTCCATCACCTTCATCATCAGCCCCAACAGACATAATCAGAATCCTTAAAAAAGCAGGAGGATTCACCACACTAATCCGTCTCCTCCAAACAACACAAGTAGCTACACAAATCAATGCACAGCTCCTAAACTCAAACAATGGACTAACACTCTTTGCACCAAATGACAATTCCTTTTCTACCCTCAAACCTGGTTTCCTCAATTCCCTTAACGACCAACAAAAGAATGAACTCATTCAATTCCATGAACTACCAACTTTTGTTTCCATCTCAAATTTTGATACTTTAAGCAACCCGGTTCGAACACAGGCCGGCGATGATCCTAAAAGGTTGGCATTGAACATAACAAGTTCGGGGAATCAAGTGAATTTAACTACTGGTGTTGTTAATGCTACTGTTGGTGGTAGTGTTTATTCTGATCATCAACTTGCTATTTATCAAGTTGATAAGGTTCTTCTTCCAAAGGATTTCTTCGTTCCTAAGTCACCTCCACCTGCTCCTGCACCAGAAAAGAGTAAGGAGGGTTCTAAGAAAAAATCTACAGAGGGTCCTTCATCTTCAGATGATAATGATCAATCTAATGCTATGACTTTGAAGGATAAAAATGGAATAATAATGTTGGTGGTTGCTTTTGCTTTTGTTTCTGCTGCAAATGTGTTTTCATTGTGACTGTTTTGAGAGGTTGAACAAAGTTACAAACTCAGTATGCAGAACTCATAAACTCTGTTAATTTTGGTTCATTGTTGTTGTTTGGTTCATGAATTTCACATGAATGCTTTGTAGCACTTTTAAATGATTGTCATTTTATTTCTTGAGGGTCAAGTCAGTTTGTGGTGATAAATTGTATTCAATTTTGAAGATTTGTTTATTTTCTTTCTTCTTTATTAGTTGTCATTTTTTGTTGAAAAAGTAAAATGCTCAAATCTTGTGTTTTGTTATAATGAGAAGTTTTGTGTACTATTGTAATTAAGATGTAATTGATGAACTTGTGAAAATACTTATAGTGGTCAAAGTAAATATTTCTAATAATAAATTGTTATTAATTAAAATGATATCAATGACTGCTTTACACGTTTTAAAATGTTCCTTAAAATTATAAGGTAAAACATATATAATTGGAACGCAAGAAAACATATACTACTATTAGAATGAAAATATGTTAGATCAATTGGCACAAACATTCTAATATACAATATATCAGATATAAACTTTGTAAAGTCTAAATTAGCTTATTCGTAGATCAAATAAAAACTGGTTAAAACCATCTAAGCCAAAACTAATATACCAACCTAGAAAAACAAACCAAGACTCAAGAAATCTTTTTTTTTCTTCGTTCAAATAGATACAGTAATTAACTCTAAGAAAAAAAATCATAGATATCTCTTTTTTTTATATATAGAAAAAACAAAAACAAAATGTCTCAACTATTGTTTACTAGTTTGGGCCGAAAGCCCATTTGTGTATTTTTTTTGTATATAAAAAATATAAAGTCAAATTCCTTGAATCATTAAGACATGTGATTAAGAACAAATTTTGGGATAGCAATTGTCTCCCAAATGAAAAATATAACAAATTAACAAAACAAAAGTCTTTCTTTTTAGAATTAACATTTTTCCTTAACTTGTGTATTTATATGTTATACTTTTTATGAGAGGTAAAAAGAAAAAGAGGTGGCTTCAATCCTAATTTCACCTTAGACACCACCCGAAAAAGAAGATGGAAAATTAAGGCTAATTCCAATCCAAATTTTTATTTTGTTTTTTGTTTGCTGTCGTGAATGGTGATATTATTATATAAAGATACTACTTACTATCATGGGAAAAGAGAAAGTGCAACCTCCTCAACTATATCAAAATCAGTACCTGTGGGATCAGCTTCACTCCAATCACAAATATAACTTATTTTCTTATCCCCTAAAATAATAAATGAATTACATTCATCCATTACTACTGTTGTATAAAACAATATGTTTGTGGAGAAACTTCAAACCCAAAAAATAAAGAAAAATTGATTAAAATATACACAATTGAATAACAGAGTTTCGTCAATTGTGTTTAACAATAGAGTAACGGTTGATTAAGTAATTAGAGTTACATAAACTTGAGTTTAAATACTTGCTATACTTTTAACTCGATTAATATTGTTATGTTATTAGATAACTAAATCGAATATATTTTAATATATATATCTTAAATTTTATATTAAAAAATTTGTAAGATATGAAATATCATTTTTTATAAATAATCTTTTACCTGCATAAGACTTGAATTTTTTTCAATAGTTCACTGCTCATCACATCAAAATTTCATACCCAAAATATTCATGTAACCAAAAGAGATGCCAATAAAAATAAGATAAAAGATCCTTATTCTCTCCAATGACAGATTATTCATACCACCAAAATCACAACTAGAGAACTATAACATTACACCTACCAATCATTTCCTAATCCTCAATATAAATCCATCCCCTCCTTACTCTCCAATTCACACATCCAACATACAACAAATTAACAAAACATCCAATCATTAAACCCAAATTACTCCAATCATCAAAAACCAAACATGAAACAACAAATTCTATTTTCATTCTCACTCTTTCTTCTCACATTCTCCTCATTCTATTCTCCCATTAACACAGCAACAACAGCACCAGCATCATCCCCAAAACTTGCACCAGCACCAAAATCACCATCACCAACATCATCAAAACCATTAGTCCCAACATTACCAGACACCTCTGATTCCTCCACACCAGACGACATAACCAAAATCCTCAAAAAGGCGAAAACATTCGCCATCCTAACCCGTCTCTTAAAAACAACCGAAATCATCGACAACTTAAACTCGCAGCTCATAACAGCAAAAACCGGAGGATTAACAATCTTTGCACCCGATGACTCGGCTTTCTCGAATCTCAAACCCGGGTTCCTCAACTCGCTAAACGAAAACAAAAAAATCGAACTTTTACAGTTCCACATTCTTCCACAGTTTGTTGACAGCAACAATTTCGATTCTTTAAGTAACCCAGTTGAAACAGTAGCTGGTAAAGACCCTTTGAAGCTTCCATTTAATGTTGAATCGCTTGGTAACAGTGTTAATATTTCAACTGGTGTTGTTAATGCTACTGTTACTGGTGTTGTGTATCAAGATAACAAGCTTGCAATTTATCGTTTGGATAAAGTTTTGCTTCCTTTGGATTTCTTTCCTTCTAAGGTACATGCTTCTGCTCCTGTTGCTGCAAAAGCACCTAAAGCTGATGATCATAAGGATAAATCATCTTCTGCAGAAGATAATGAGGATGGTGAGACAACACAGGGTCAGAAAAAATCTGGAGCAGTGAGTTTCATTGCAATTGAAGGAACAAGAACAATGTTGGTGTCACTTGGAGTAGCTTTTCTTGCTGTGGCAATGATTTGAAACAATTGAGCATGTTTCTTTTGTTTTATTTTTTCCTTTCAACTTTGTTTTGGTCTGTTCTGATATTGGTGTGAACCATGTTTTTTCCTTGTAAAATTGTCTGAATATTTGGTTTGAGTAATTTTATTTTATTTATATTTATGGATTAAATTAAAACAATCTCTAAGACTTAACCTTTACAAAATCTATTCATATCCCTACTAAGCAAAAGATTAAACTTATGTTCAAATACTTAAATAACTCAAATTTCTATCACTTATATCATATCAATATTCATGTTGGTTATATTGGATATATATTCTAGGTTATATAACTCAAATGTAATTTTAATTTGGTATTTTAGGTGTATTATTTTTAATAAAAAGACACAAAAAGTGATAAGTTAACACATAAATAATTTCATTAAGAAAAAATATTGAAAAAACTTATGAAATGTGTTAAACTGAAATAGGAATTGAACCTTAGTCCCTTAAGTTATAAATATTAAGAGATCAAAGTAATTAATGTTTGTAATTTAAGAAATGAAAATGTTTAACGTTGACAATTTAAGGGATCAAAATAAAACGAAAAAAAATTAGAGACCAAATTAAAATTTAAAAATAACATAAAAGACCAAAAGTGTAATTTAACCATTTTCTTATAAAAAAGGCCAGAACCGGGGTTACCCTCAGCACACATTTTCCTTTCATAATAGTCCACAACTATGCTTATTTCTCTTGTAAAATGAATATTAAAAAAAAAATGTTTTGCCAAAGAAATAGTGCATAAGGTATCATTAGTGTCAGTCAACCCAACTAGGTTGTTACTTCTAGCTCTAACAATCCTCTGCAGCACCGAATATTATTAAAGATAAAAATACAAAAGAAGTAAGGGACAATAGTCAAACCTAAATACATCAGAAGAATCTAAAACTAGGAAGTTTAATTATATTCCTAAAAAACTCCTCTGAAATATAAGGAGGAATAATATTTCACCAAACAAATTCCTACATGGAAATACCAAAATTTGCCAACAAACTGGCGCAAGAGTTTCCCTCCCTAAAAATATGAGAACATTGAAACATCTCTTTGGGAGGTGAGATAAATACAATTTTTTTCATCTATTTCAAAGTCTCCAAGGGACAAGTTGTGAGTTTTAGAAAACAACAACCACTAAACTTGAATCACATTCTAACCAAAGGTTATGCCACCCTTTCTCAAAAGTTATCTCAATCGTTAGTATGGCACCCATTAGGTCTGCAAAAATAGCATTGTGAATACCAAGAGGCATAACGAGCCATCCAAGAGAGGCGGCGCTATGATCTCTGAAAAGACCACCACAAGAAGAATGCCAAGGACTACCTTTAGCGCTTCATATGTATTACACTTAATCATGTAGTAAGGAGGAAATTGTCAGATGACCTAAACAATTCTTGAAGCTTTAGGTAAGTGGCATGTGACGAAAGCGTAACGCAGCAAAAAGGAGTCAAACGACGAAGAAAATATATGTTGGGAGCTACAGTTTCCAAACAAAGACACGTTGGAAACAATTAGAGAAATTTATCAATGAAGAGGAATTTCCTTGTTGAAGAATCTAGACTGATTCCGATAAAACCAAATGCACCAGAATACATTAACCACAACATATATGACCACATCTCTCACCTGATGACTCCAATTAGACCTGCAACACATACAAAAGGCTATAAGCAGACAAGTTAGTCTTTAAGATTCTCCCAAATCACAAACAAATGCGTTGGACAAAGGGGCAATCAAAGAAAAGATGTTGAGTAGTTTCAGGCTTTCAGCATCATGCCACAAAGAGAACAAACAGACACATTAGTAAAACCCTTTTTCCAAAGATTCTCATCAGTGGGCATCATTCCAAGATAAATTATCTAAAGAAGAAAGGAACGAGACAGAGGAACATAATGATTACATATAAGCTTAGCCCAAGGAGTAAAAATTCCATAAGACCGTAGAAAAGTGTAATCATCTTTGAAGCTCAAATCACCAAAAGTTGAAAGAGGCCGTACTAAGCGAACATAAGTCTCAAACATAGGAATAATAGTATTATCAACCTCACCGCGCACAAGATAGAGTTTAAAATCCTAGGGATAATCCAAGTGTTGTTAACTATGAAATCCTTAATCTTAGCCTGAAGAATAGGACGGACTTCAATAGGAATGTCAAGTAAATCAGAAATTGGGCGAGATAACCAAGAATGATTCCAAAAATTAATAATGTGGACATCACCAAGTTGTCAGGAAACATTATCATTAATTAAAGAGAGATGAGCATGAATATCCGACCAAATAGAGGACGATATATGATACTTAATGAGAATTATTACAAAGAGTTCTACTATGCATTAAATAAGAACATTGAGTACTCGAAGAAAAAAATCCCACAAAAGTTTCAGCAGACCAACAATGTTAATGACTTTTATGGAACGCAAACCAAGGTCTCCCTCTTCAATTGGTTGACAAACATTTCTCCAAGCAACCATATAACATTTTTAGAAGAGATGTTCTCAGACCAAATAAAATTATGAATCCACCTGTCTAAAGATTTAATAAAAGCAACAAATACAAAAATTATATAAAAGCATTCAATAGTGTTCACTCACTGCATCCTTCCCATTATAAAGAGAATCATTTGTTTTCATACTAAGAGTTTGGTTATAATACGATTAGTGTAACAGCCCGATTTTTTTTTTTTTTCAAAACAAATTCAAATTCATAATAAAGAGATAAATACCTTTGGATAAAATATTTAAGTCGTATCACAACGACAAAAGTCAACAATAATTACAAACAGCGGAAACGGTTTTGAAATGAAAATCCAAAATATTTAAAACAGAAAAATACACCGGGGCTATGAGACCTATCCAACGTAGCTCATACCCCTGGGGTATTCTCGGTAGACACCTGTACAAAAGCACTGCCCCTAGAATTTTAACTTCCCCACGACACGTCAAAAAGTGGTACAAGGATCCATCAAAATAAAAGTTAGGCTGACAATATATGGTATAGGTACAGTCTTCCAGAATGAAACAAATACAACCACAACAGATAGACATCTAGCCCCTATACAGCCATCTAATCTGATCATGCTACAAAAAAAAACTATAACCCAAGTGATCTCCACGCGCCCCGCAGAAATCCTTCTGACACAGCAGTGGTCAGGTAAGTCTAACTCCGTTCCCATCTCCAGAGTACTAACTGGTAGGACGATCCTGATTCTCATCTGAGGGCAAAGCCCAGATTTCCACAATAATTGTAAAGGTCACCAACCGAAATTAACAAATATCACATAGCATTTAAATTTTAAATGCACAAAATAACCTTTCAACTTAGCATATATCTAGAAAGGATTTTCATATGCCAAACATGCATAATCAAAGTTGAAAAATGGAATTTTTAACAAACTGCACTGTCGTATTCGAATACCACATCCTTGTATCCGAATACAATTGTGAAAATGGCATAATTCCCAGTTTTGAAAATGTTTCGATATCATTCAACGCTTACCACATAAAGTCAATCAATAACACTCATCAAATACGGCACAATTACAAACCACAACCGAGTATGTATATACAACCATCACAGTATATCAAATATGACTCGCGTGCCAAGCACCCTAATGAAATGCGTATATGCCAATGCACATGATTCCGGAATTCCAAACCAAAACCCTCCTCGAAGGGCGTAAATCATAATTGTACAGCCTCTCACAGACCAGTACTAATTATCAAGGTGCAATCTCTCACGGATCAGCACCATTTACTATCGTACAGCCTCTCACAGACCAGTACAATTTTCTATGTGTGCAATCGCTCACAGATCAGCACGACTTACAAGAGTGCAATCTCTCACAGATCAGCACGACGCGAAAATCCCCGCAGGGATAAGATGAACCAACTATTCACATGGCATCATCTTGTGGCCCATCACAGTTACCAAGTACTATGAAATGCATGAGCATACTCTGACTCTTTTCACCACAACCAATAAGTAAATGCAGCTATTAAAAGATTCCCCTTTTTTAATATTCATTTAACACTAATGAATTTTCAATCTTTTGACAGAGCATACTCAGACATATTAATTCATAATCCAATAAATTCACATCAAATTCAATCTACAAACCACATTAAATACAACAATCCAAATTCCACAAATTCACACCAAATCACTACAAATTACTCATTTTCAAACTCGTCATATTTCAACCATAATACACCCATTAATTTCCATAATTGCAAACATGCATTTACACCAAATTTATTTCCTCAAATCACTCCTCAAACACGTCAAAACAATTTCACATAAAGCACCTTAAATTCGTTTTCTGTAAATCCACACATCAAACGCGACAAATTCAATCAATTCGAATTCCAAAATTTCACACCAAATTTAATCTCCAAAATTTTCAACCATAATCCACACATAAATCACATCTCAAAAATTCATAATATTAATTATGAACACATAAACCACACCAAATTTAATCTCCAAAACAACATTAATATCTCAGAGTTCTCCCCACCGCTAACTCGATGTCAACAGTCTCGATTCCTTTTCGAGACTCAAGGAGCTAACTACATAAACATAAATATTTATAACAATTTGTTAACAACTAAAGTTCAAACTCATTTATTTGAAAATAACTCATTTCGTAACTCAAACACGTCAAAATCAATTTTTTTTTTTTGTCAACCATTACTAACAAAATCGACCACATTAATTCAATCTCAGCAAATCACACACAATTCATATCAAACTACGTCTCAACCGCGTCAATTTTAAATTCCGCTAATTCACGCATAAACGAATTAAATTCATTTTCACCATTTTACACATCAAATACACCAAATTTCTTTTCCATAAAATCACATATAATGTCCTAAATGCAAACTAAAAGTTTGGAAGGAGCCCTTACCTCAACGGTAGCTCTAACAACCGATTACCACACCGCGATTAATTCCGGTAAAATATTTTGTTCGCACGTCACTTCGAAAACTAGCTCACTAGCACCGCAACGTGGAGGTGAGCAATTTTCCCTTCTGTCACTTCGCGAGATGAAGCTTAGATCTAGTAAATAAATAGAGATTTGTGTTTGTGGGCTTTGTTTATTTTTTGAAAACAGAAAGAGAAAAGAAGCAGGAGGTAGGCGAGGAAGGCGAGAGCTTCAGATTTTCTATTTTCTTCCTATCACATGTACTGATGCATCCCTTATCAATCAATATATATATATATATATATATATATATATATATATATATTATAAGTTAAAATATAAGTTAGTATATATATATATATAACCTTACCAAACAATACATATATATTACTTACTAACCTAATATTATAATATTATATATATATATATATATATTATAATTAAAATAAATCAAATAATATCTAAATATTCTTACACACACCTCAATTATTTTGATAAAAATATCTATTCTCATTGCAACTCAATTGACAAGTAAATTTTTTAGCAATTAGAGATATTTTTAACAAAATAGTCCGGTAATAAATTTTTCACAACGTAATTAAATTATTTTTTGCCAAATAATTTTAAACGGGTCTCATAAAAATATCATTGACATTTAACATTCGAAATACCAATAAAATTGGCTAAAAAGCCTCAAAATTCAACATAAAAACACATCAAGAACAAAAAGTATAAATTAAAACTACGGGTCTTACAATTAGCAATATCTAAAAGATGCACCTTTCGAACTTTATCTTTAAAAAAAACAATAAAACACATTTAAATATGAAAGTTTTTTTAATTTTAATTAGAATAAAAAAAAAAAGTTGATTTTAGAATGATTTCTAAATGAAAGCAACACGTGCATGCATCTCTATCTATCTCCTATATAATCACCCACCTAGATCAAATTGAGCTCTCACTCTGTTTTTCCTACATTCACAAGCAAAAATAAATAAAAATAAAGTTGCTCCATGATTCAATCTTCAATGACGAGCCATCTTAATACCCTTACCAAAATAATGATATACACACTATATTCACATTGCACACATCCAATTGTTCTCACATCTTATGCATCCCTTCACCTCACTCTCCCTAACTATCCCCCAAATATCAATTTCTCTCTTTCCAAAACATCCTTCAAAGTCTCCATCATATTCGACACAACACCACACAAATCTCCCAACCATATAACAAAATTAAGTTCACAAATCACAATTAAACAAACCATTCACCCACCAATCATTTTCCACAAATCTCAATATAAACCCCCTATCTCCAATTACACTCATCACAAGTACAATTCCCATAAGTTCAAAACCCTCCACATTTTCCATACCCCAAAATGATTATTAAAAATCAAAACCAATCTCTCTTATGCATCTCACTAATTTCACTACAACTAATTTCCCTCACATTAGCAACCCTATCCCCTGCCACGTCACCAATTCAATCTCCCCCAAACCCACCCATTTCACCTCCAACAAAACCATTAATCCCCAAATTACCCCCGTCACCAAATGACAACAATACCCCTGAAAATCCAACCACAGACATAGCTCAAATCTTAAAAACAGCAAATTCATTCAACATTTTCCTCCGACTCATGAAAACTACACAATTAATCAACCAACTAAACTCACAACTGATAACTATAAAATCTGGTGGATTAACAATTCTAGCACCAGAAGATTCCTCTTTCTCAGAACTCAAACCAGGGTTCCTCAACACACTCTCCAATGAACAAAAACTCGAACTTCTTCAATTCCACGTTATTCCTGATTTAGTTTCAACCTCCAATTTCGATACTTTGACTAACCCTGTTAGAACACTTGCTGGAAACAAACCTGGAAAAGTTGAACTTAACGTGATTAGTTATGGTGGAAATGTGAACATTTCAACTGGAGAAGTTAACACTACGATTAACGGAGTTGTATATAGTGATAAACATCTTGCTATTTATAAAGTTGGTAAGGTGCTTGTTCCGTCCGAGTTTTTTGGTAAAAGGAAAAGTGTGGCGGCACCATCTTTAGCTCCGGCGCCTGCAAAGGAGGATGCTAAGGCGCCGAAGGCTGATAAGGTGAAGCCGCCATCATCAAATGATTCGTCAGGATCGACGACGCAGGTTGTTCCTATTGAGACCTCTCGTGGTATGAGAATTGACGTGTGTGGAATGTGGGTGGCACTTGTTGGAATTGTTTATCTGGAGGTTCTTGCAACATAAATCACTTTTTATTCAAACTTATACTAAATATACCAATATTGAAGTAACTACTATAATACTTTGTTTTTGAATGTTTATTTTGTTTGAGGAAAATGTTTTGAGTGTTTATGACTGAGCATTGGAAGTGAAAAATGAGGGAATCTTTGTATTTGTACAAGAATATATTATAATAAATAAACGAGATTGATGTTATATTTGCTTAAAATGCATAAGTTAATTTAGCTATATATAATGTGATGTGCATTTATTCCTGATGAAAATAAATCGGTTTGGGTGGAGATATATATAATGTGATGTGCATTTATGCATATTTAATTCAAATCTTTAATAATTAGCACAATCTATGTGTTCTGAATAATTAAGTCTTAAATTTTTAAGTGTTTTAGGCAAAATAAGAAGTAATATTAAGACCTCTAATTAAATTTTGACTAAAATTAAGTGACGTGACAAATTAAATACACTTGTTTTTTTTTTTTATTGACTAGAAAATTTACTATGTTACAAAATCGTACAATTGAAAAATTTAATGAGTTAAAAAGTGCATTTAAGTCTTTAGTTTATCAATCAATCAGAGTTATTAGATCATTAATAATGTTTGACTTTTATCATAATTCATATGATTGATTATGATTTGCGATATGGTAAAACTATTTACATTGATAATTAATCACAATTATTCATGGTGCAATTATTGTCTCAAGTGGTTACAAAAATACAGCTGACATATCAAAATAAATTACTTGGTTGGCCGTCAATGTAAAATTAGTTTGTAATTGATTATCATGTATCTATCAATTATTAATGTGTACACTACTTTAAAAGCATTAAATATATTTTGCATTAATTATAGTAGAAAACACATCAATAATTAAAAATGACAATTTGATAAAATGATTATTCTCTTTCTTTCATTTACCGTTATTTTTTAATATGCGTGAAATCAAACAAACATGACACTCATTGTGAGACATAAAGATAAAAAGTATTTATTATAATTCATATAATAAAATAATACTTATTAGTAAATAATAAAAATTAAAATTAAAAATCAGGTTTTTAGTGTCAGTTGTATTGTGAGGACAGCCGTGTCTAATTGCATATTTTCTTTGTCTCAAAATAAATGTCATTCAAATTTTTTATACATATATTAAAAAATACAATAAATAAAATAAAAATAATTATTATTTTACTAAATTATCCATTAGTGTGTTTGCCGGTATCATAAATGTAAAATATAATAATGTTTTGGAATACACAATAATATAATTGAAGATTAAATTTGAAAAAATAATTAAAGTTATAGTGCGACAGAGGGATTATTGAAGGCAAAAATATATTTATAGTTCTTTAAGTTTAACTCAATTTCCGTTCAACTTTTTTAAGTTTATTTTATCTCGATTTAATTATTTAAGTTACATTATGTTTGCACCGTTAGTTCTTTATCTCAATTTCGACAATAATTAATTCAACTAAAAACTTCTAATCATTAGAAACTCTACCAAATGATGCAATGATATGTCTCTCATATACTAATCATTCAGAAAACATTCATCGAGTCTTATAAATTGTCTATATTTCTTTATTTTCTCTACGATAATTTAAATATCTGTATAACCATATAGACAAGGTAATAAAAATTTATCCACATAATCAATGTTTTTAATTTCGTTCACGTACAAAATAACTTGAACATTCAATTTGTTGCGACGTTTCAATTAAATCTTTATATTTTATGACAATAATTCGAAAAAAAATTGAACTTAAACAATCTTATGCGTAATTTAATATATATATATATATATATTAACCACGAATGATGTAAACTAAATGTAACTTAAATAATCAAATAAAAATAAATAAACTTAAAAACCTAAAAAAAAAATTGAGGAAAGGGGTATTTTGGCCGATTATTGAAATAGCAAAACGGTTTGATTTTGTGAAGAAAAGACAATTGTGATGAATAGTTGGAGTGACGGTCGGGGAGTGTACAGTAAATGCTTGGCAACTATGATGCGCTTCGGGATGGACGCATGGAATTATTCCTTCGTCGATAAATGACAACCTTAATCGATTGGAACTATGTTTTTTATGTCCAATCTAATAATGATGCTTTCATTGCTCCCCAACAAACTCAATACCTGGGTTTCATCGGTTTGTTTAACACCAAAATGTTGCTGCAAAAGTTAAAATCTTCTCCTTTTTGCCTTTGCATAATCTTCCCCTTCAGTTCAACCATACATTTTGTCAATATTAATTTGGATAATAATAATAATAATACACTTTTCTTTTTCTTGGTTACACTTTTTTTTTTTTCGTTCTAGTTACACTTAAATAAATTATATGAATTTAATGTAATTTTTGTGAAGTTAGTTTATTAAATATACGTGAACTTAGTTCACGTAAATAATTTATTTAAATGCAACTAAAAATAAATATCAATTAACAAAAATATAAAATAATAAATGTCACAAATTATGTCCTTTATAAGTATATTTTAGCTGCAATGACATTTTTATGCTGAGTTTTAAATTTAAACTTGAGATTTTTCAATTCTTTTAAGTTGTATGAATTTGGCTACTAATTGTTTAAAAAAAATTGTAACAAATTCACGTCATGCATGTAAGGAGATGCATTATAATAGTGTATATACTATATAGTGCCCTCGTAACGTGGAGTTTATGGTTTGTTTGGAAACTCTATGGAGTTGTTTCATGACAGGAGAAAAAACAAAAAAAATTATTCCTACGTGTTATTAAAAAGACAAGTCATGTAATGTAGTTCTCCGAGGACACGGGTTAAATTAGCGCTGAAACCTATGCCATGGGAATCACAAAGCTCTCCAGAGCATATCTCATACTGTTGTCCTAATTTTTTTGGGGAATAAGAAGGAAAACACACATCTTTACTTGGAACTTTTAAGTAACCATAAGTATGGTGTACTGATATAGATTATTGAGACTACATTTGATCTTGAAAATATTTTTTGTTTTTTAAAATTTGTGTTAATTTTATTAGTTAATATAGTGGTAAAATATTTTTAAAGTGAATAATTGTTTATATTTTTTTAGAAACAATGAAAATATCTAGAAAATTGTTTTCGTGATTTTTAAAATGAATTTTCGTTAACTAACATTTTATCGTCTCAATAAAATAATAATTCACTTCAAGTGTCTCTCATCATAATAAAATGAACACAATATTCAAGAAATAAAAGCACAATATTTTTACAAAACAAACTCTTTTAGAGAGCATGCAGTTGTCACAGTAAATTTAAATGATATTTTTTTATAGGTAAATGTTAGTTTAGTTATATTAGTTTTTTTTTTTCTCTTTCACCGAGTTTAAACCTTTGTCCTTTTACTCCTTTTGTTGAATGATAACATTAGTATTAAGTCTTACTCGCAATCTATTTACTTGCAATTGAAAGTAATTTATAACTTGGCAAAAATATATAATTAGCAAAAACTTGTTTTTTTTTTTAATTAAAGTTTATTCTTTTCTTTTACTTAGAATACTATATTACTCTTATTTTAGAGTCAAAATCAGAGGCTGTTAAATTGCTCCTTTGTATTGTGTAATCCAATCAAACAAGTAACCTCTCTTTAGTGGTTAGTTAATCAGGTAACATTTTTTCTTTTTTCACAAGTGACACTAACTTATTATGCTACAATATCAATTCAACTTAATTATAATCTTTTACAAATCTCAATTTATAGCAGAACCACTGTACATTATGCTGATGAGGTGTTAAGCAGAAAAACTATTATCAGAATCCAACTTTCATGCGCAACTTGCTAGTACGTAGGTGAGTGTCAATTCATTCATTGAATAAATCCAAATTGATTGGTTTCTTTGTCTTCTAATCTCAAACTTTACATGCAACCAATTGGTTCCTCTCCCTAATATCTTCACCATAATGTTTTAGTATCTGCATGGAACTAAAACTATATATAATTCCAAAACACTTTAATCTCTTATTTAAACCAACCTAAATAGGTATTACCGGTACTTTTTGATTCCATTGTCAAGAACAAAGCATAATAAAATTCTTTTGATGGAAGGAAAACAAAAGGGTTCCAGTTACACTTTTCCACCTGGTTTTAGATTTCACCCTTCTGATGAAGAACTCATAGTTCATTACTTGCAAAACAAAATCAAATCACTTCCACTTCCAGCTTCTATTATAGCTGAAATTGATCTATATAAGTATAATCCATGGGAGTTACCAAGTATGTTCTTTCACTCTTTGCCATCTACTCTTTATATTTAGTATTTACCAATTCTTATTTAACATATAGGGTTCCAGATTAGTGCAGTAACTGCGTCGCGCAGTTTTCAATCTCAACCCTCTGAACTCAAACTAACTACTGAGATCGTTTAAAACAGATTTTGTTTTTGTGTAATCTGAACCATATGATCTCAGATTGATGGTCGAGATTGTTTACTGTATGTAAAGGCATGCTTTTTTAACAACAAGAAATCTAGATCCAACATATTGTAGTTTAGAAAAACAAACCTGTTTTTCTTTTTCTTGTGATTGTGCAGAGAAGTCTTTGTTTGGGGAGGAAGAATGGTATTTCTTTAGCCCGAGAGATCGAAAGTACCCAAATGGATTAAGGCCAAACAGAGCAACAGGTTCGGGATACTGGAAGGCAACAGGAACTGATAGGGCAATTATTTCTTCATGTGGATCAAAGCATATAGGAGTGAAGAAAGCTCTTGTGTTTTATTCAGGTAGACCTCCCAAGGGAGCTAAGACAGATTGGATCATGAATGAATATAGGTTGATTGACACAACAACAAAATCTTTCAAGCTAAAAGGTTCCATGCGAGTAAGTGTTCAAGTTCAATTGTTTTCATATAAGCTATTAGCTATTTTCATAAGCTATCGTTGGCCTTTATTCATGGTACTTGAACTCAATGCAATAATAAGCATTTCTCTTGCTGTCACAGTTGGATGAGTGGGTATTGTGCCGAGTTCGACATAAAGGCTACTCATCAAAGAATTTATCTGAAAATCAAGAAAATCCTTGTGAACCAAACATACCAGTAAACCTACAGAGGAGTGAAGAACATCCGACAAACACGAAGTTTCGAGCTGACATGATCACAGATTATCAATACAAAGACTATCAGATCATAGCCTCAATTCTTGTTGGTGGAGTTATAGCTCCAAATGAGAACATGTCAAGTTTGAGCTTTAAGGGAAGCAAAGGCAACAACCTAACTTCGGTTTATGAAGAAGGTTCCAATAAAGTGAATTCTCAAACTACAATCCCTTCTTTGGAATGTTACTTCAACCCACTGAAAAGAAAATCTAATGAGGATGATGATCAGTTTGAGAATCTCATTTCTTTTACAAGCAAGTTCAACACTGAGAACAAAATAGACAAATCTTTTAACGAGGTCTTGACCAATAGAGAATTGAACTGCTATGAGATTTTCAATGGGAGCACACCAAATCCTAGCATCGATTTTCAAGAACTAAATGAATTAAACTTTGCAGAATGATACCAGCAACAATGAAGTATAGAAGTAACCGGAACGACAATGGGCCTCAAACATTCAAGTGAATTATAGTTCTATTTCTTTTATGTGTGGTTATAAAATTATTGCTACCTGCAACATTTTGCGAATAACTAGATATAGAAGTTTCCATGTATTCATGAAATTCTGTGACAACGATGTGAATATTGCCATGGCCAAATAGACAAGCTTGTCATTTGGCAAATTAGTTTCTTAAGTGTGCACTGTGTCATTGTACAAGAACTTCATATCCTACTTAGCAATGATAACTTGTAAATACAATTTCTATTCCTCCAACCTATTGGAGGAGTTTCATGTAATTTCAACAAAATCATATTGAAGTGGGAAGATTATTTGTAATTTGTAATTTATCTTTATACTTTTTTTTTTTTGCAAATAAGGTACATATTATTGGAAAGAGTGATGGCATGTGTAAGTGACATGTTAATACATCAAAGAGTTACATAATACATTGATAATATATATGATGCCATCCTTCAGCAGCTGAACTATTCGAAAATTACGCAGAAAGCCCTCAGATAGTGTAAGGATGCAATATCATAGAAGTCACCTGAGTGCACTGTAACAAAAAGAATAAAAGCAAATATTTTTTATCCCAACCATGTTTTAAATTAGAATGCATGGTAGCCAGGGGTAGGATATAGGACTTACTTGTATAAATATGTAACAATTCCCAGAAGAACACACAGTAGAATGATGTCGATGCAGAAATTTCGACTAGACCTCAGCTGGAGAGGAAACAGATATTATATTTCAATAGAAACTTCCAAATTTTCATGCAAATGAGAGTGCAATTAATCATGTTAATTACCTCGGTGAGAGTTTTCTTGAGCCTCAAGTTAGTGTTTCTTACATCACTTGTTGCCTTATCCACCTGTATAATCAGGCCAAGCACACAGCTCATTATGATGTATTTATGACATACTTACAATACTATTTTAGAAATTTATTTATTTCAACCTAGGAACTTTACCTTTGTGTCGATTTCATCCATTAAAGGAACTTGCCGATCTAATTCCTGAACATAGTTGAGGATGAAAAAAAAAAAGAGAGAAAATGATCAACATCATAAAATCCAACATCTCCAAATGGAATTAACAGAAAGACTAGATACATAACCAACCTCATTCATATCATGGGCTAGATTTTTCAAAGTATCCAATCCTTCTGATATGATATCTAGGCCTTCATCCTGCAGAAATCAGAATTGGAATCATTCCTGAATTGCGCTAGATCAGCCAGTGACAAATACCATAAAACAAAATAAAACTCAGGTCCTTTCTTCTTTTAGCATAGACAGCAAAGTTAAGTAAAGCACAAATCTGTCGCACCTGTTTCATCTTGCGCATTTCATATTCATTTCGAAACTGACTGGATTCTTCACTTTGACTGAAATATTCACTGTCAAGATGTCCCTCTGAAGTTCGAATGAAAGAGACAACCATTATTAATTCATAATTCAAATGTCTCTATAAAATGTGATTAGTTTCAGCAACACTAGTCACCTGATGAATCAAACTTGATATGCGGATGAGATGAGGTAGCCGCCCATCCTGCAGTATGGCTAGCAGCAGAGGTAATCCCATCTGGTATTGCTTGGATTCTTTCTGGCAACGCAAGAACAAGATCCTGACGAATGGCTATGTCTTCTTTTGTGAGACCTTTAACCTGTTTGTGATAGGATTAGAATTGTAAATGCATTCATATCCATGCTTTTATAATTGCCAATTGAATATAACAATGAACTATGCCCCAGAAAGCAAACTGAAGCTCAGTAAAACCTTCCCTCTTGTGAAATAATAGTAATACATAAATAGCATTGGTTTCCATTTAAACCCTTTTGAGAGGATGCCTTGTTTATTTTTATTTTTATCCATTAATTAATTCAAACTTAAACCTACACAAATAGAAAATGAGCCTTTGAGTATATTGAAAAGGTTTCTGAAAGACTGAAACTAAAATATCTAGCCACTTGTTTTTTATAGGAGGTCTAGAACTTGAACTAGCTGCCAAATTATTAAAGTTTATGATCATACACAAATTAATTTGGCTTCCAACCACAAATTCAACTCCTTCAAAAGATTAATACTACTTCTCTAATCCATCATTCCTTCTTATGCCAAACATAAAAAGCTCAACATGGTTCAAACAAAACGGTCGCTGTGATGTTAAGGTTTTTGATGTATATACGACAGCGAGATTGCAACTGCTACATTGCAGCAGCAATTGATGTCACATCAGCTATATTTGAGTGCAATAATAATCAAGGCTAGAACTTTTCTTGACTTAAATTAATGTTACTTAATGCAGCAAAATCAACAAGTAAAGAAATAAAATAATGCACCCCTCAAAAAATGAGAATCTAAAAACTACTTAAAATGAGAAGATTCTCTATATGAATAGCTATGAAACAATGCACACCTTCTTGTTTACAAGCTTGCGCAGTTTAGGAACTTCATCCATCAATCTACCCTTGGATCTACGAACCTCTGCATTCAAAGTCGCAGCAACTGCTCTATTCTTCTCCGTGGAAGCAACCTCAGATTTCTACATTTAAAACAACTAAATTAAATATTCAAAAATTAATAAAATTGGGGTTAATGAAGAAAAGAAAGAGAAAAGGGAAGAGAAGGGAACATTGAGAGCTTGTTGAATGGTGGATTCAACTGCGGCGTATAGACGAGCGAAGGCGTCATCACCGTAAGCGTTGAGTTCACGCTGTTTGTCAATATCATATTTGTCATATTTTTTGCAAACGGCGTCAACACGGAAGAGAATGTCGATGACGGACATTGTTGTTTAGGTTTCTTCTTCTTCTTCTTCTTCTTCTTCTCCTCGATGGGTTGATTTTGTGTTTCATCTCAAAAAATGCAACGCAGATGAGGCGTTCAGCGTAGAGAACGGTACCACAATTAACTGATTTGCGGATCATAGCGTGGCATTACCAATTTATTTCTTTTTCTTTCAACTGTTAATAACTAACATAACAACTAACCAATCCTTCTCTTCCCTTTCATCCATTTTTTGCTGACTCATTTCTTCCATACACCTTTTCCAAAATGTCTTATTAATCTTTATTTATTATTTTCTATCAAACTATTCACACAATTCTTGCATTTAGATTTGGATCAGTTTAAGAAAAATAAAGTATTTCATTTTAATATTTAAATAATACGTAGATGATTTCAATTTAGAATAATTTGAAAAAGAAAAAAAAAAATTAGTGATTCATTTATTTTAACCTATTTCGTTGGAAAAATAGTTCTTTTCTTCGATTATAAATTCTTTTCTTCTTTTCTTCCCTTACTTGCACCGCAAATCTGACGTGTATGACCTAGTCTGTTTGTCCGTGTGTATTTATGAAATTGTCTCATTCTTATCCGTTTGTCTCTAGATTGGTGTTTATCAAAAAATGTAAAGAAATTAGTTGCTAATGGACTAAATTATGAGTTCACTATTACACCAAATTTAAACTAAATTTGACTTAACAAAATCAAATAATATTTAGTGTCACTAAACACCATTTCATCTTCGTCGTCTCCGCAATTTCAATTCGACTCATATTTCATTTGGTCTGCCTTCTATTTTCAACTAACAATTTAAAATATTTTAAGAATAATAAGACTAAGTAATATCAACACATAATAAACATTAAGATTGCATAATAATAGATACCAATTATACATGAAACATATGAAATAATATTAAAAATATTAAATTAATAACTATTGCTATTTTTTAACCGAAAACTAATAAGTATTATTAAATAAACAAAAAAAACTAACAAATACTAATAGGTTAATACATTTCATACTACTAAAAAAATAAATAAACATTAAAAATTGGGAGTATTGCTAGTATGAACCTTTAAATAAAAGTTTAAAGGTGAACTCTTACTAAAAATGACAATAGTCCATCTTTAAACACATTTTTAGAGATCCATATTAGATGTACTGTTGAAAAATATGTTTTTAAATTCAGTTTTAAAAAATAAATTTAAAATTAGATTTGACCAAAAAGGTTTTCATAAAAAAAAATTAAAAAAAAGTACACTAATGTCTATATTGAGCGTAGAGATTAATGTTTTTATGATTCATGTCAATTTAATGTAATAACATGTATTAATGCAAATAAACACACTAATAGCGTACGATTAAACTGATTTTGTTTGGGAATCATTTTTGAGGTTGTAATATTTTTTTTTAATCTTTAAGAAAAATGTTAACATGTACTTAAAAATACATATTAATGATTTATATATAAAATTTTGTCTTAAAAATTCGTATTTTCAACACTTTAAAAGTTCAAATATTATTTTTAATTTAAATATACAAAAGATCATTTCAAATAAAAGTCACTCTTATTTTAATTTTTTTATAAATATTTTTTTTTAATTTGACCTTATAATTTCAAAATATTTTTAATTTGACCTTACAATTTTAAAATATTTTTAATTTAATCCTTCATCTGACTTTGTTGCTGAAGTGGAAATTATTTGATGATGTGGCTTACATGTCTAAAAATTTGATGAGTCACCATTATTTACTACTAATCCTTTATTGATTATTTTTATTATTTATTAAAAACAAAAACAAAACAAAATTATTTTTCTTCATCAAAAACCAATCCTTCATCACAAACCCATAACAAAAGAAACCCATGACAAATCGTCATCTTGCTCTCTCCCTTTCCCACATCACCCCTACCAAACAAGGGATCATATGAAAAACTTTAAGATATGCATTTCAGAAAATCAAAATCAATATAGAGAAACCTAAAGCCAAACCTTGCAGCCGCCAACACGGGGAGATAAGATAGGGTTTCAGACCGAACAAGTTCATTTAAGTTAGATCAGCGTACAAGATCTCAAAATTTTAAAGACTTCAAAATATAATTATATATTATCAACGTTTACATATTATTAAATATTTTATCACAATTCAATGACATAATATAATATTTTCATACAAACAATTATTGAATCAATTTTGCATATTTAAACTCCCATAAAAAATTTCTACACAGGATTAAGAGCATATATTAGTATGACTTTCTTTTTAAATAGTAAATATTATGTTAAATAGCACATGTGACCCCTTAATTTAATTTTAGTTAACGTTTTAGTCATTTATTTATTTTTTTCCCGATTTGGTCATATATTTTAATTTTAAGTGACAATTTAATATTTTATGATTTAAAATGTCAACAATATTATTCTTTTTTTTACTAAAATTCAAAAAATTCTTCAAAATTTTCAAACAAAACTCATAAAATTAACAAATTTCATCAAATTCGTAACTCAAATATTCAAATAAACTCATATTTTCATTATTTATTTGATGTTATTAGAGATGAAAATATGAGTTCATTTAAAGATTTAAGTTATAAATTTAATAAAATTTGCATTTTATTGAAGATGATAATTAATTTTATGAGTTTTGTTTGAAATTTTTTATAATTTTTTTGAATTTTTGCAAAAAAAAAAAGATAACATTGTTGACATTTTAAAATATAAAATATCAAATTGTCAATTAAAATTAAAATAAAAGACCTATTCAAGAAAAAAAAAACTAAAACGTTAAAAGACCACGGTGCTATTTAGCCTAAATATTAATAAATAAATTCTATTAGAAGTCTCTTAACTATGTCAAATATAACACCTACATTATAGTGATATTATTCAGAAACAAAATTGAAATTGAATGATGAAATCTAGTGTTGGATTGAAAGGAAAAACCAGATCGAAGAGCATTGTGAATCGCGTGATGCTTGCGGTAATAATTAATTGAATCTTAAATGTTGAGCTACTATTACTGCAATCGCGGCCACAAGACATTAACACGCCGCCATACCATTATGAGCGAAATAATCGCCATCTATAATCTCGATTCTCCAAAGAGAAGCAAAATTCTACGATGCTTATAATTATATATAGCTATTTAAAATGTTTTTATACGATTTACTACTATATAAATTCTAGTCTACGCTCTACACATAAGAAAGAAAAGATCTCAATTCGGTTAACAAGACATAATCAGAAGAGGAATTAAAATTAACTTAACCAAACTAAGCTACTTCGATAACAACGAGTCAACAACAAAGCAACTGCAAATTCAATAGAACTTAACTTAAACAGAGATTAGTGAAATTAATTAAGCTTAGGAAAAACGCAGTTTCTAATTAGAGAAATGAAAACAAAGCGGTTTGGATTTGGACACAGATCAAGATCAAGATCCGAAACCTAAACTATCAGATTCGGATCCTCCAATCATACACCACCGCCAGATTTGTAACGATACAGCTTCCCGAACACGTGAAGCGCGGTGACGAAACCGATGAAGCAGAGGCTCATAACCAAAACAACCGTCGGCGATATCTTCAGCCCCGGAGCATCGTCCGTGTAGAATCTCAGCATGTTGTTGCCTCCACCGGAACCACCTCCGACGCTGGCAGTGGTGTTTCCGGAGCCGAGACGACGACGGCGCATGCCGGCGGTGGCGGCAGCAGAGCCGCGGGGAGCTACGACTCCTCCTGGTCGCGAGGCGGTGGTGGTAGCCGATTGAGACTGAGAAGCACCTCTGGCCATTTGGTGGCGGTGAAGTAGAAATATAGGAATAAGGAGTCTGATGAAATTGGAAATTGGAAAATGGAAGAAGTGAGTAAAATATGTGAAGAAGACTACGCAAATACCGATACAAATTAGTGTGTCCTTTTCTTTCTTTTTTTTAATCAAATTATAAATGTCAAATTTTTGTTTCATTTTGTACATAGTTCTTTTCTTCTTTTTTTACGAAAAAATATAATAATCCATTTAAATTCATTTAAAATAATAAAATACATTAAAAATAAAATTAATTCAATGTCACTGAAATTAGGGAAAAAAAAATACATGTCTGAATAAATTCACGACACTCATTTTAATAACATAATATAAAAAATATTTATAAATATAATAAAATTAAAGTTAATAACATAATATAAAAAATATTTATAAATATAATAAAATTAAAGTTACTACGATAGTGATAAAATTAACTTAATTTTTATGTGATGGCCAAATATAAAAAATATTTTTAAAATTAATATATTAAAATTACTGAATCAAGGAAAAAATTCACAACGATTCTTGATTATATAAAATATAAATTAAAGTAGTAATACAATAAATAAAATTTGACAATATCTATTTAGAAATATAGAGTTTGAAGGTTCTTTAAAGAGTCTAATTCATTTATTCTTAAAATCTGTAACAAATTGGTTATCAATATTTTTCTCAACTTAAACGATTAAACTATTATAAAAAATATATCATCTATTTATTTTACTTCTTAGTTTTGTCAGATAAATGGTTTGATGAAAATATTCAAACTATAGTTGATGAGGTGTCGTAGAGAGTGAGAGTATCAAAACAAGTTACATCTACTCATAATGATAATAGTTATTGGATTTTTTTGTTTTATATCACTTTTGGACCGTAAAGAGGTCACAAGGTCGAGATACAATCATGTGAATAATATTTATTTTCTTCTTTTATCGCATAAATATTTTTTTGTAACAAATAAAAATATATTAAATTAGTACATAAAATATAATTAAAAAATTAAATTATATTAATAAAATCCAACAAAATATATTAAATGGAGAAAAAAAAATACATCAAATTATTTATGTGGAATAATATATGCATTATTCACGTTTGCATCAGCCAGCATATCCTCATGTCCATCTAACCCCATAATCAACCCCTTAAGAACAATCTATACACCAAACTGCAGAAACATCTTAATCATTGTATACATATCAAACCATACATTTTCATATTATAGTCACCACCCCTGCACCTACAAACCTTACAGAAGTTTCTTATTATGGTCCACCACCACCACTACATTTACATACACCTATAGAAAATATCAACTATGTATTACATTTCGTCAATACTAAATATACAAACCCCCCGTTACCCGACAAAATACAAGATTTTCTATAAAATTGTTTGTAACTCATTGCACAACTTCTAAGTCGGTTATGCTGTTTTTGGTTTCATGTATAACTCAACGGCTGAAAATTATATGGAGATAGATGATACTAGCTCTAATCCACACACAAACTATCAATGATTAGGGTTCCATACACCATCAATAATTGAGAACGACGATGAAGAACGTGATCAAAATGACGATCAATCAGAATAACCTCAAGTCGTTCAAAGAGTTAGACGAGTTTGGTGACCGCCTAGATGTGGAACTGAGTCATTTAGGTGAACATGATTAATTAAAATTTGATATATTTTTTCCTTATTATAATATTTTTATTGTATTTTATTAATATAATTTAGTTTTTATTATTGTTATTTTTATTAAATAATAAAATATTAATTTAATATATTTTTCATTTTTTAAAAAACATTACGGCTACATGGTTGTATTCACATGATGCAATCTTATAAAAAAACATCATTTATAATTCATACAGCAGTATTCCCATTTTGCGACCTCTTTAAGGTATAAAAAAGTAAGATATTTTGGTATATTAATTTTGAATTAAAAAAAAAAGATAATATATGAGAAAAAATATCCGATAATTATATGCATCTAATTTTATTAATTTCATGTTAAAAAGGAAATCCATATCACATATATGCACTTGCTTTATTTATAATCGAATCAGGTTATGTACAACACCTAGAAGTCAATAAGGTTCCAAATTGACAACACCTCAGTTCTGAATAACAAACATTTTATAATTTTATTTACTCCGCAAATGGATAAACAAAATTACTAGATAAGAAAGAAAGAAGCTTCAAGGCATGGCTATATCTCCACAAATGTTTGAAAAAAAATTGTAAATTTTATTTATAAAAATGATATTAATCGTCATTTTACATCTATATTTAAGGAGATTTAAATCCAATACTACGAAATTATAAGAGGAAATACTTACAGCTGAACATCAAATATTTAAAAAAAAGAAAAATGTGAAATTGAGGACAAGATAAGATGACATGAATCAAAGATACAATGTCAAAATACATGGCTGGTCTTGAGTACATAAATGACGAAGAGAAAAAAGCTCAAATATATTTCTACAAATATGAAAAAGTAGCTGGAAAATGAACTAGAAATAAAAGGAGTTGTTGTGGGATCGAAGATGAAGAGGTGGGCCATGAAAAGCACGAAGACGCCGTATTGTAAGGTGATGAATCACATATTATTAATATGAAATTTTAATATGGAACATAAATACATAAAAATGTAAAATAAAAAAATTTATTTATCACAAAAGAAAAATTAAAATGATGAAAAATACATACTATTATCCTATCCTATCATCACTTAATTATTTTGGCCCATCAAAATAATTAATAAATCACCCCTACTGAGCTGAACTATATCTGCCCCAAGCTAAGCAAAATGTTGCTCTCCAAAAATCTATACAAGCTATACTATGATCATCATCACATTCACACATGTGATGTTGTCATTTTAAGTTATTTGTGGCCATTTTAGAAAATGAAAATTCGTCGCTGTGTTGGACATCAATCTCAAGTTGAGTCAGGCCTGAGCCTAGAGAAACACAATTGGGCTTATTGGTCTGTTGTTGTTGATCATGGGCCAAGTGACCCATTTCCATTTCATGAAAATGAATTGAGCTAGAAGAAGTAGCACGGGCCTCAACCTTGTTGGAGGGTGAGAGTGAATATGCCTCGTAGGGATTATAGGTCTCAAAGTTGAGTCTTGTTGGAGATGTGGTGGGGTGTGTGTCCGTTTCGCTGTGGTAAGGACGAAGGATGTGGGCCGGGGACATAGAATGGGCCGGAGTTATGGATCTGGTTGACATTGGGCTTTGAAACCCCGATCCACGGTTCTGCTTTATATGCTTCTTTGCGGTGTGGTGCCAATTTCTTAGAGCCGTGGCTACTCTTTCGTTGAATATGGTTGGCTTCATGGTTGAACCCATCTGATTTATTTAAATAAAAAACATAAATATTTTAAATTATTGAAAATGAAAATAAAAAATTTATATCTTTTATAGAAAAACATGAACAACAAAGTTATGCTTTGCAAGTGTATATTGTCAAATAATTGAAGTTGAAGAAAATGAACATATCAAATTACCTGTGTCACAAGAGCATAGAGAGGAAGAGTCACGTAGCTGCAAAGGATTTGAACAAAGACCCTGCCAAATTATCCATATTAAATTGTTGATTGCATATAGTAATAAACTTGATATTAATATTGAGATACGTATTTTTAATGCGAGTTGAAAGACAATGGAATGGGAATGTATGAGACTCACCCCATGGATATTCTAATGACTACATCCTCTGTACGCGAATTGAAACAGGATGTCAACCCAAATTGAAGCTGGAATTAATAAAATTAAACATTTCAAAATATTGTTTCAATTTCATTATTGCCATATAGACTGTAAATCAAATCAAATACTATATAGTATATTATAAGAATTTTCATGTGGAGGACTTACCGCAGTCCATGAAAAGAAAGCAAGCTGGAAGGCATTCTGTTTCAATAATTGTGCATCAAAAAACATACATAAGAGACTTTATTTTATATTTAATTTTTTTAAAAAATACATTGATGTTAGTGCTTTCGAAAAGTAGTACACAATATATAATATATACCTGAAAGAGCACAAAATTAATAAGGTGGAGAATAAGTCGAGGTTTGTTAAACCAGAATAGGTCATCCCCAGGTTGCACCACTGGCTCTCCCTTTACCACCATTCCTTGTTTTTGAATTCTAAGCCCCATTTGAGTTATTATCACTTGCAACTTTGTCCCAACTAATAGGACAATCTGCAATTTTAGGACAAAAATATTATTATTTAACAACAATTCCTATTTCATGTGACAATTAATTATATAAGCTATGGCATTACATGTACTTACAATCAAAGGTACAAATGGTAGCCACAGATAAGAGTGCCAGCCTGTTCATACATAAATGATGCATGGAATTGTAAGTGTGTATATATATACAAATAATTATAATCATTTTCATTGAAATGATTTGAGATTAATTATCAGTTATTAATAGATGTACTATTTTCTTACCATGAGTATGGAACAAGAGAAAAAACACTGTGATGAACCAGATTGGAGGACTAAAAAATAAAAATAAAAATAAAAACAGGGCAGTTAATTACACTTCATATATAATAATATATCAAACTTGTAATATTAAAAATGTGGCACATCTTATATTGTTTTGCTAGTTGTGACAGTAAAAAATTCAAGAAAGGAAAAGCACACAAGGTATCTGTAAAGCAGAAAACCTGATTTCTACAACAACTTTGAAGTCTTCTTCCAAACATCTTTTGATATAATTTCTAAAGTCGAATTTTTGGTGACTTTGGGGCGCCAAATGTGCCTAAAATTATCAGACAATAAAGTTGAATTCCATTAAAGCAATTTCATAACAAACAAGTATTAGAATACATAGATAGTGGTAAAATTTTAGTCTTAAATTGCGGTCTACAACTACAACCATAATTACAATTGCAGTCGCATCAACCCTGCATTTTACCATAATATCAATGCTTGCAACATAACTACAAGTGCGGCCGCAAGCGTAATATATTACCATCATAAATCCATGCCTCAAGGTCAAGTAATCTACTTCAGGAACTGACCTTACAAATTGCCTAAAGAAACAAACCTGCAAAATTGCAATTAGGTAAAGCAAAGAAAATATTTCAGTAAATTGAAAATTGACTAAAGCAAACAAACCTGTTCTTGTTGTTGTATTTTAAGTCTAGTAATTTTGTAAAATTCTGAAATTTAAGAGCTAAAAAATGTGTTTGACTTTGACTTATACACTTACAATCCAAATGAGGACAGGATTTTTTGTCCAGAAACTCAAGTGTCTTCTTCCAAATGAAGTCTCACTAGCAAATCTGAATCTTTCAGGATCTATCATATACAAACAATGCACGAAAAAAAATAAATGTCACTTCTCCTAACATAATACTATATAATATAATATTATGTATATACATAATAATAATTAGCAATCTTTTTATGTTTGAGGAAAAGACTAACCATGTGAAAATTGGTACTCAAGTGTCTTGGTTTGCTCTTCCCATCGTTTCCACCTTCTCATCTATTGAGTTGCAATTAATTATTCATATACAATTAATTAAAGAGGTACCAAAATATATTTTATAATAATAATAATAATTGGGTTAAATTAAGTAATAAAAAATGTACTATTGGAATGAATGTGAATTTTACCTTTGCTCTGCCTAGAGCCAGAGTAAGTACGCAGTAAAGAACATGAAAAACAGCCAGCACAAATATAAATATATGGAGTTGATGAATTCCCTCTGATGACACAAATGCTACTCTTCCCTGAACATTTTATATATATATATATGATTAATTTTTTTCCTAATAAGAATAAAAACAATCTAAAATTCTGTATTTTTTTTATAAATTTAATTTTAATATACCATCAGTCAAAAAGTTGATACTGTCAAACAATTACAACATATGCGACTTTCAATATAATTTATTTAAAGTCAAATATTTTAATGATCTAATAATTATAATTGATTTACCTGAGCGACACATTTGTCGATTCCTCCGGCGGCCAAAATACGGCGGGAATTTTTGTTTTGAGAAGCAAGCAACGCCGCTAGTAATCTCCGGCCACTGGTTTCATGCTCTATGGGTTCGTCATCATCCGATTTCCTCTCTGCATTATTGTTACAAGGGTGCCATGTGGCTGCAACCTTTTCTGATATACATATTTTTGATATTAAACCTTCTCCTATAGTTAGGAGCAATGATATGAACCCCAATAACATAAGCTCTGCACCAACACAAACTAATTCAATTAAAATTATCTAAACTAATTTAATTACTTAATAAGTCTTAATTGATGAATCAAACTCACACCTGATTTGATTTTTTCAAGTGACTCATACAAGGCACTTTTGTGCTTGTTCTTCAACCACTGCTCAGATGCGCAAATTAAACACATAGTACAAAGCAATAGTTAATTAACTAGTAAAAAAACACTAGCATGTATATTTAAATGTACATATATTTATTTATATGCATGTGTGCATATTATATATACCTTTCCTATGATGTGGAATATGTGTTCAATGATGATAGAAATAGAGAGTATAACAAAGCAAACAACGGCAACAGCCCAAGTAGGCGTTTCAGTTAAGCTTCTTCCTCCTGCCATGCTTAATTTGCTTCTTAATTACTTGAGTTACAAGTAATATAAATCAACATATATATAGAACTTATTTTCTTTGAAGCGTAATAATAAATATTAAATAATAAATAATAAATGGGTGACAACTTTTCTAATAGTGGATGTGAAGTTGAGATTAGGACAAAGAAGGGGATTTCAATTGTTGTTTGTTAATGTTGAAAAAATACAGAATCCAACTATTCAAGGAGGTGTTTTTTTCCCTTTTTTTTTCTTTAAGGAACATACATAGCTGTTGACTTTTGACTTTGACGCATAAACAAACTGTATATAGTTAAATTTTAGGTCGTGATCTAGTAACAAAATAACATAATATTTTCCTTCACATTATGTCTCACTTTTTGTCTTCTTAAGAATACAAGTATATGATTATATATACTCACCTAGGTTCGTTTAATTTATCTGTTTTAATTTGGTGCTGTAATTTGTCTTTTCCTTTTGATATTTTATGGAATTAGAATGATGAAGGTTTAACTAAGGATTTAAAATGAGTGAACAGCCAAATTTCTTTTTTATATTGCAAAGTTAAATTAATTTATCTATTTTGTTAGTTAACAAATACATTTGAATTGAGAATGACTAAACACTATTTTACAAAATATAAAATTATTCTCTCAAATTATTTAGCGTCAGTCAAAACACTCACCTTGTCTATTAGGTTTATTAGAGGTGTCGATGTATCACGTTAAGTGACACCGTACTACACGAAACCTTAAACGCAAGTTTTATCCTGGTTAATTACTTACATTTTTATGTGTATTGACCTCCTCATCAATACTAATTGGTTTTAGGATTTTGATGGAAAAAGTTCAATTCACACAAAAATTTAAGTTTTTACACTGTATGAAACTTGTGTTTCATGTTATATGACATAAGTGGACAAGTCGCCGTGTCACTTAACGTAACACATCATCACTCCTAAAAAGCTATTTGATAAAGATAGTATTTTAACTAATATTAGATAATTTGAAGAAATAATTTGATATTTCATAAATGTAAAGTTCCAAATTACAAGACACGTGAAAATTTGAGATTTCAAAATAGTAGTTTACTTTTAAAAAAATTGTGAGTCAATCCACCGATCGGGGATGAGTTGCATCCTATTACATTTTTGTTGTTAATTGATTAAAAAATTTAAATTAACTCACTCAACTCATTATGGTGAGCCAATCAAGTTGACCCACTTTGTGAATGTTTGATTTCACGAGTTGAAATCAATTTAGAGATGTAAAATTGAGTTTGACATGTTTGAATGTTATTAAATAGAATTGAATTTGTTTCATAATTTAATTATAAATTGAAATTAAAATTTATAACTAGAGTCCAATCATAATTTTTACACTGAAATTTGTTGTTCAACTCACTTTTATATAAATATATTCAAACATAAATAAATTTACATTGATCTTACTTTTAACCAATATCAATTTTACAAAATCAATTCATTCAAAATTAATTTTTATCGCTAAAGAATCCAACACATAATAACTAGTCAATACTTCATTTTGTTTTGGATAAAGCTTGAAATTTAACATTTTTCTTAACCAGCCTATCATTTCATATTGTTAGTTATGAGCAATATTCTTTTAATGATGGCAACTCAAGTCAATTATTATCTTGACTAAGTCCAATTTGCAAAAAAAAAATTATTCATACTTTATACTACTAAAAAAAGTTATTCAGCTCATGTATGACTTGCAATAAACATAGTAATAATTGATCACAAATTCAAAAGATAAAAAGGCTGATTTATTTCTTAAATGGGCCATCCAAATGTCAGCTGAAATTTTGTTAAAAACTATTATTAAACAGTTAAATTCAACAATACATATCAAAAAATAAGGATAAGGGGCATTCCGAGAATTGAACTCGGGACCTCTCGCACCCTAAGCGAGAATCATACCACTAGACCAAATGCCCTCTGTGTGCTTGTAATAATTTTGGTATTAAATAAAGCTTTACGCTGCGTATTAATGATAGTATAGTTTAGACTAAGCTAAAACTTATTGTGCGTACTATGGTAGTAATAATTCTAGCTAAATTCTTAAGACTAAGCTAAACCTTATGAAATCCTACAAACTCAATTCATATAGCATTTTTTTTTACTATTCATAAATGATTTTTTTTCTTCATAATATTTCACATATAAAGTTACCATTTTTTTTTCTTTTATTTCTTTAAAGAAAGAATTATCCGTAGAAAACAACATGGTAGAGGCATGGACGGCCCTATGTTGGGCCTAGCGAGGATCGGAGCCCCACTTTGTTTTATATATATATATATATATAGATAGTAGATAATTTGAGTAATTGATTAATGTTACCCATACATTCGAAATCAAATCTCACACAATAAAATATAAAAAATTGCTAATTTAGTTTATTTTAAAGTTCAATTATTCAATCAAGCGACTAATTGACAATTTTAAGAGTTAAATTATCATCATATAAAAGTGTTAGTTGTTTCTTATTTAAGTCTAAAAGTTTCTTTTATACATTTGATAAAGAGACGTTGAATAATTAAATATTTATTAAATGAGTATTATCAAAAACTAGATGTAAAATTGCATGCGATGTGAGTGGTTAAATAATTGTTTAGTTACTTATATAAAGTTATTTTTAGTAACATTAAAAATGAGAAAATAATTCAATGTTTTGAAATATGAAAAAACAAAAAAAAAAAAACAAAAATAACTATTATGATGATATTATGTTTTTTTTCTTAAAAAATACATATTTAATACTCTAAATTTTTATATATGTCAATCACTCTATTCAAAATTTCTGAGTTTGTCTTTTTTATGTACTCATTGTTATTTCTATAATGAACTATTTAAATTAAGAAGATTATCAAAGACATTATCCCGTAAAAAGATTAGTATCCATTACTAATCTTTAAGCAATTCACTAAACCTATAATAGAAGAATTCACTAAACCTATAATAGAAGAATTTAAGAGTTTTTAACTTTTCGAGTTGTCAATTAAGTGATGAAAATTTTACTTTATAATTTCAAAAAAAACATAATTCAATTCTCTTTAATAGTTGTAGAATAATCATAAATATCACTTTAATTAACAATGATTTTTCCATTCATTTTTGTTTGTTTTTTTTAAATTTCAAGTTTAAAAGAATAAGAAGAGTAGGTCCAGTTTGATTAAGATAAGCTTATCACGATTTAGTGGTAATGAAAGCTCTTGAAACATATTTAAACCCCCAATCCAATTAAATATCTAATCTACAATTATGCTTGGCGAAAAAATTAGTACAATAATATCCTAAAGAGACATAATGGTTATAGGCACCTCTTTTTCTTTCTTTACTTTGATGTTTGGTCTTTGATAAAAAGCACCTGTTTGTGGCTTTTGATACCCCAATTGCAGGTCAGAAATCATGGGGATACCCTTTGTCTCCTATGATGGACCCACTAGCTCTTTCTTTTTTTGGAACTAAGCAAAACATGCATTATGCATGTAGTCCTGATTAGACACTAACAGCTTCACCAATTCTTGATTGATTACATACAACAAAATACTATAGACTACCATTATTTTTTATACAAGGACTAGTTACATTATTCACATTATGTTACTTTACTAAAGTTTTTCTGTGTGGTTCATAGATCAAATCTATATTATATAAATAATAAATTTATAAATAGAGATAAAAATAAATTAGACTAATAGACATGAATTTATAGTCTAATCTACATCATATTCAAATGATTTTTTTAAAGTTTATTTGGTTAAAAATTTTACAATACATACCACTGAAAAAACCTTTTAGATTTATTATCGCAACCTATTTTAATAATATAAATAAATTACTATTATATTAAATTGATATAGTGTGTTAATTAATTATTAATTTGTTCAACTATCAAATTCTATTAAGAACCTTAGAAATGCTATCAAATTAGGTAAATTAAATCTTAGTTATAAAATTGTTAAGAATCATGTGCTCTGGCAATTACTTTAATAAATGTAATAAACATATAAAATCCATTCACTTAATTTAAAGAAATATATATATAATGAAAGTTAGAGCTTCGACAGAATCCTTTAGTGGACACTTGTGGCTTTTAGAGTAGTACAACTTGGTAGAGTATACAACTCTGCAATGCTAACCTATTTCGAGTAGATCCCTAGGTGTGTATGCAATGTATTTTATCAATAAAAGGAAGAACAAGAATTTAAATTTAATTACATTGCTTTCAATTTTTCAGTAAGAAAAGAATAGAAGAATATATTGTCGACTCAATGTTCAATTGCTTGACACTACCAACTTTCCTTGCTCATCAAGATTCATCAATTTATATTCAGTATATTCTTTATTAATCGTATCTAGCTATGATTAAGTTACACACGTTTTCTTTCATTATTTTTGTTGATTACGACATTTGACATTGCAGTAACATATTTTTATAAAGTATTCAAGAAGAATTAAAAAAAGTTAAAAAGGCAAATAACCGTGCAAGCCAATATTTTAATTAATATTACCTTATAGAAAAATATGATATTATTACTCAAAGTATTATTATAAGAGATCACGAAGTGTTTTGATTTTGATTATTTATGCACGAAGGGCCTTGACGTGCATTTCAAGAGACAAGTGATGAAATTCAAAGAGAAAAAATTGTTATACTTTAAAAGCCATTGAAAAGTGTTTTCTTAGTTTATCGTTATCCAAACAATACTTTATCTATATGTGCCGGGAAAGCCAAAAAAATGGATAAAGAAAACTTGCTAGCCAACCCCTTTCTCTCTTTAGGGGCCCAAATATTTATCTTGACATTAATTATTGCATGAACTTTTGATAAATACTACTAGTGAATTTTACAAAACCTACAAATTACTCAAAACCTTTTATCATTATTTGACACTTTGTTAAGGAACCGTTCTAGCTAGCTTGACCATCCTTATCTAAAATTTCCCTCAATTTATAATTTGCTAAGGTGTGAACCTCTACTAGTTATTTATCACACAAAATGTAATGTCAATGTTGTTAATAATATGAATCAAAAGAGAAGAAGAAAAAAAGAGGATAACAAAAAGAGGTTAATTAGGGTTTCATTAAAATAATAAAAGTTGTGAATACAAGAATTACAAAGAGAATAAATAATAAAGTATAAATGGATTAAATTACTAACTTAGAAATATAAAAGACTCATAAACTATTATCTAACAAATACTATAAATAGGAGTTTATATTTTTATTTGGTTTTTTAACCATTAGGTTTCGCTAAGAAGAAGAAAATGTACATATATATTATAAGATAAGGAAAATCAATTCATTCAAGAAAAACTGTCCGATATTATTTTAATAAAACATTAATATAAGATGGTACTTTAAATGATATTTCATTTTTGACTAAATATAACTAAAATTTGGCACATGTATGTTATAATAAAATAAAAATAACATAAATAAATAAATAAATAAAAAATTGACTTTTTTTTCCATATTTATTGATGGCATATTAAGACTATCCTTCACTCAATGTATGTTTTTTCAAAATTAAATGTCCATTATTTTATGTAACTACTTCCTCCAATTTCAATATAAAAAACAAAAAAGTCATTTTTTTTCTTCTCAAATATAAAATATATATATATATATATATTAATTCTACCGTATTTAATATTAGAATTCCTAAAATATCTTTACGTAATGAAAATTTTATTTTTCAATATAATTCCTTTTATTCTTATAGAACAATTATAAAATTTTTAGAATTTTTTAATGCCTTAATCATTCAACTCAAACTAATTTCATATCTATACACTTTTTTTTATAGAAACAACACGGAGTCAATTTTAATTGAATTCACTCGTAGGTTCAACTTATGAATCTAAAATTTAATCGAAGATTCATGACTTTTTGACTTTACCGAGTCAGTTTTTAAAACATTTATCCGAATGAACGATGATTTATGTATTTTGGAAAAGAAGGAGCAAATAAAAGAAAGTTGAAGGAGCGTGAGGTGGTGTGAAGAACACGATGACTAAAGGAAAATGTGATGAGACGTGAGAGTATACACGTAAAGAAGTGGAGTATTATAATACTAAGTGATTAGAGTCCTAATAACTAACAACACCATCACCATCCCTCCATAAGTTGTGATGGGTTAAGGTTGTAATAAAAATTTGGTAGATGTTTTTTGTTTTAATCAAATAAATGAATGAAACAGTCCTTCATGGTGGAGGGTCTCACCAACAAGAGAACAAGTTATTATTAATAAAGAAGGAAAAAGATAAAGCTAAGCACAAAGCAAAGGAATAGTAGTGTGGGTTCTCTACTGTTTTGCCTTGTCTCCCCACCCAACAAACACATATATAGAGACGATTAAATCATCAATTTATCATCTAAATATCTCCAATTGGGTTTCTATGCGGTCAAGGATCTTGCATTTATGCAATTGGGATAGCATGCATCCTTCGATGACTATTTTTAAAAATATAAATTTTCATATATTATAGTTTAAAATATCAAATTTAAATTTAAATTTAAATTTAAAGGTTGGATTCTGATTGAACTATCTTAATATGCTGACTGGAGATAATTTTTAAACACAAAGCCTATAAATATTTCTCTTACTTGTCTACCCCTAAAATATATAAAGACAATAATTAGTCCCTTAAACTATCAAACTATATAAAGTCTATTAAATTGTTTCTAAACTTTACCAAATCTATTAAATTAATCCTTATCGTTAAATATTAACGTATTGATTTTAGTTTAAAATAAATTGAATGTAAAAGAATTTATATTTAAATATATTCACATAAAAATGAATTGAACATTAAATTTCAATGTAAAAATTACGTTTATATTCAAAAACTATAAATTATAGTTTTATGGTAAAATCAATTTTGTAGACAAAATCAATTATAATCAATAACATTCAAACAATTCAAAATCAGTTTTACATATTAAATTTGATTTTGATCCCTCAAAAAGTGGAACCAACTATACATTAAAAAAATAAATTTAAGATACTTTACAATTTAATTGGTCAAGAGATTTGGATGAAAGAAGATAAAATATTTAAAAAAAATGTATATTTAGTTCAAATTTTAATATGAGAGGGAAACAAAATATTTTATATAGTTGTTTTTATCTTCCCTCCATTTGTCATTATATAATAATTGATATCTTATTTTCTTCTTGAGAAATTGAGAAAATCTTAACCTTTTATAAACTATTTAAAATCATCTTCCTTCTGTTGAATCAAGTTTAGTAACTTTAATGGCTGGTTATAAGACACTAAATTTGATGGTTTACTCCATTATACAAACTCTCTCTCTCTCTCTAACACTACTCCAAGTACAAAAACCACTAACTAGTATCTTTTGTTTACTATGTTTTGATAATACAATTGTGTATGTCTGTTGCCTCTTCTTCTCACTCACTATCTTGAAATGAGATTAGAATCATACTACTTTGAATTTCTTGTTATTATTTGACACTCTCAAAATGTTCTCTCTCTGTTCATCCTTTTTTAGTGTCCCTCCAAACATGAATTCCTTTTTCATCATCATTTGATTTGACATCGTTTCCACATCATCTTTCTCTCCTTCCTTTTTCTCCTTTCTTTCTTAAATTCACTTCATTACAACACACTCTCCTTCATCATTATCTTCCTTCCTTTTTTTTTTGTTTTTTTAATTTTTATATTCTCTCTTTGGTTTTTTTCATTTGAAGTGAAGAACCAACCACAAAACTGAAAATTTGTTCATGGAAATTGATCTGAATGATTCAGTAACTGATATTGAGAAGAAAAAGAATGTATCTTGCAATGAGGGCTGTGACAAAAGTGTCTGTGTTTGCCCTTTGTCTTCTTCTTCTTCTTCACCAACATGTTCAACATCTTCAAGTTCCTCTTCAGCTATTGTTTCTTCTTCTTATGTTGAACTATGGCATGCTTGTGCTGGTCCTCTAACTTCACTTCCAAACAAAGGGAATGTTGTTGTTTATTTCCCACAGGGTCATTTGGAACAAGTTTCATCTTTGTCTCCTTTTTCTTCATTGGAGATGCCAACCTATGATCTTCATCCACAAATCTTTTGTAGGGTTGTCAATGTTCAATTACTTGTGAGCACTTAAATTTAGTTAACTTTACTCTTTCATTGAATTTTTATCTTCTTAATTTACATATAGTTGCACCATTTTTTATTGCATATTTTCATTTGTTTTGGTTTAATTGTTTTCTGAAAAATTTACATTAACAGGCTAATAAGGAGAATGATGAGGTTTATACACAGGTTACTTTGCTTCCTCAGGCAGAGGTTGGTTTTACTTACTTTGTTAAGTTATTTCTTTTTTGATGCATTTTGGTTTGGATTTCTTCTAGGGAAATAAGCTTGTTTTGGAACCTTGTTGTTTTTTAGTTTTTTTCTTATACACAAATATAATTAATTAAGTTATTGAAATAATACTTGTTCAATGTTCCAATCCAAACCACTGGGCTAATCGGCTAATCCTTCGTGGACGTTTTTTAGCTTCATTTATTTATTGAATGTTAAGGAAGGACACCATTAGCTTGAAATGTTATACATGATGCAGCAATTGTACTTGGCTCCTACCTCATAAGGTAAATCTTTAAATCTTGTGTTGTCATCAGTTAGCAGGGATGTGTTTGGATGGCAAAGAGGCTGAAGGGTTGGAAGAGCATGAAGAAGGAAATGGAAAAACAATACCTACAAAGTCAGCCTCTCACATGTTTTGTAAGACACTCACTGCCTCTGATACAAGCACTCATGGAGGGTTTTCGGTTCCTCGTAGAGCTGCTGAAGACTGTTTTCCTCCTTTGGTATGATACCATCTTCTATTTTACACTAATATTGTCTATGTAGCACTGATACTTCAGATTGAAAATAAATGTGTCCGACAGTGACACGTGATTATATTTGGTTAATAATATTGTTTTCAAATTATTATCGGTGTCGATGTGTCTGTGTTGTGTCAGGGTCATTGCTTCATAGGATATTATTTATTTTTCTGACATGAAATTATTGGAAAGTATTTTGAAGGTGGTGGTGAATTCTGTTTATTTTCACTTCAGGATTATAAACAGCAAAGACCCTCTCAAGAGCTTGTTGCAAAAGACCTGCATGGTGTGGTGTGGAAATTTCGCCATATTTACAGAGGTAGATGAAACCGAAATACTGTGTTTGGTTTGGTTGGCTTCATATATTGACAAATTAATGAAACAGAAAGTCCATATTGTAATCTTTGTCAGGTCAGCCAAGGAGGCATCTTCTCACTACTGGCTGGAGTATTTTTGTTAGCCAAAAGAATCTTGTTTCTGGGGATGCAGTGCTCTTTCTAAGGTGTGTGTGTTTGTGTTGAACTGGAGCTTTTTGAATTGGCATTAATCTGTATATAATAGATTTTTCATATGCCGTTCCTTCAACTAATTTCATGCTCTATCCATAAAGTGTTAGTTCAGTGGTAAAATTTTGACCTTGTAACCTCATGAGTTCAAATCATTTCGGAGACAGTTGTAAAATGATCATTAGCATCACTTTAGTCGATTATAATTTCCCTTTTAAAGTAAGTCATGGTCGTATTCGGATACCGACTAGAGATTCTCTATACTAGTCTTTATGGTAGAGGAGTTTATCATGATAGTATCTTTCAGATACCTTACTGCTCATGAATCTCTCTGTAGGGGTGAAAATGGAGAGTTAAGATTGGGAATCAGAAGAGCTGCTCGACCGAGAAATGGTCTTCCTGAATCAATTGTTGGTAACCAGAGTTGTTATCCTAGTTTCCTTTCTTCTGTGGCTAATGCTATCTCTGCAAAAAGCATGTTTCATGTTTTCTACAGTCCAAGGTACTAGATTAATGGATATATATATTTTTCTTGTTTTGCAAAAAGTAGAAGTTCACACTCTAATTGTTAGATCTTTGATTTTCATCTGTGGTGGAAATTTTAGATGGAATATCAATTTGATGTATGCTAGTAAGATATTAAGGTGGCTTAGACGAATAAAATAAATGAACATTCTATTTTAGTCTTACAGTCCATGATAGCTTACCTATGTGTTTATAATCAACTATTCACTACTAAGTTAGTTTGAGTTTGATGTAATACAGAGCAAGTAATGCTGATTTTGTTGTGCCGTACCAAAAGTTCGTTAAAAGCATAAGGAATCCAGTGACCATAGGGACAAGATTCAAAATGAAATTTGAAATGGATGAATCTCCAGAAAGAAGGTCAGCGACAACATTAGCTATAAATCTTTAGCCATTGCCTGCATTTCATAAACCGAAAAGAATCCGGTGACTAGGGAGTAATATGATATCTTTTTCATGTCTTGAAGGTATGGTGGTGGTATAGTGACTGGAATGAGTGATTTGGATCCCTATAAATGGCCCAAGTCAAAATGGAGATGCTTGATGGTACATTTTCTATTTTGCCTTTATACACAAATACTATGCAGTATGTTACAACATTGTTATACATTGAAGCATATGCTTTTTTGACATATTACATTGATAAATGAATGACCAAATGGTTATAACTTGGTCAATAAAAGCTAACTGTGATACCCAACAGGTCAGATGGGATGAAGATATTGAGACTAAACATCAAGATAGAGTCTCTCCATGGGAGATTGATCCTTCTACTTCTCTCCCTCCGTTGAACATTCAATCTTCCCGAAGGCTGAAGAAACTGCGGACGGGTCTGCAAGCTGACTCGCCCGGTCACCTTATCACTGGTATGAACCCAAATGCTGATATAACTAAATAGCTTTAATCACTAAACTTTATCTGTCCTAATATAATCAGTCTATTTTATTTTTGGCTTCCGGATGGGAGTGGTGGCAGCAGAAGACAGGGGGTTTATGGACTTTGACGAGTCTGTAAGATCACCCAAGGTCTTGCAAGGTCAAGAAAAAACAGGTTTTATGTCACTATATTATGGATGTGACACAATAACTAAGCAGAAAGAATTTGATATCAATTCTCTAAGCCACACTAATCAATTTGATATCAATTCACTAAGCCATACTAATCTTGTATCAACTGGAGCAAGAAAGATTACTTCTGCCGAGTTTACGAGACTCCGCCCTTCTAGTTATGCAGGCTTCACAGAAACTAACAGGTTTCCGAGGGTCTTGCAAGGTCAAGAAATATGTCCATTGAGATCCCTGACAGGAAAGGTTGATCTAAACCTTAATGCTTGGGGTAAAACCAATGTCAGCTACACAAATTACAACTTGGATCAAACAACCAGACCTAACTTTCACTCTTTAGGACAACAAATTCTTCATAATGCCTATTTACCTTATGGTGATATACACAAAGCTTGTCAAGGTAGCAGCATGTTGTGTTCCAAACCAACCAATTTCCAACTAGAGAATCTCCCATTTAGTACTTCTTCGGCTCAGAAGATAGGTACCATGAGAAATGAAGTTGGACTGTCGAGTCTCACAATCCCGAATGAGAAGAATTTGCAGGACAATATTTCAGGTGCTACTTCTCTAGGGGGAAAAATGAGGATTTCAAATGATGAAAATTTCAAGGAGAAGAAGGTAAATGCTTGTAAACTATTTGGATTTTCCTTGTCCGGGGAAACCACACCGCAAAATCTACCAAACTCTGCTAAAAGAAGTTGCACAAAGGTGAGCGACAATAGCAACAGAGTTATATTGTGATATGCATTTTTCTCTTCCTTTGACAAATCAACCATATGTCATATACACTGAATGAAGGTTCACAAGCAAGGTAGCTTAGTTGGAAGAGCAATTGATCTCTCAAGATTGAGCAGCTACAATGATCTGATGAGTGAACTAGAGAGACTATTTGGCATGGAAGGTCTTCTAAGAGATCCTGCTAAGGAATGGAGAGTCCTCTACACTGACAGTGAAAATGACATTATGGTTGTTGGGGATGACCCATGGCAGTGAGTATTATTCATCTTCTTAGCCTCATCATTTATGAGGTTTAATTATTCATTTAGTCCATGCATATGTAGCAAACCTTGATTTTTAGTTAATGGTTTAACAGTTCATTTACATCATGCTCAACATATAAGTTAAACACACATTTGTTGAGACTAAAATCGAAGTTCACTATATCTGCAGGAACTAAATAAATAACAAAATCTTTAACTAAAAAAGCTGCTTTTGTTTGCACCTATTTGCAAATGGTATATACACCATATGTTTCAGCCGTTAAATCAATATAAAATTTTCAATATATATCAAACTGATTACTGTAGTTTATGCTGTACCGGTACACCAATTAAAAATGGCTGCATTTTAACTTAGATTGTCTGTCGTCACAATATCATGCATCCACCACAGTCAATGTCAGCACCGTTGAATGAAGATCGGATGATTCATATTTTAATAATGATAAATTAGATTTCAAAAATAACTCGGAATGTGAGTTGTTTGATCTTCATTCAATGGATCTGACTAACTACCGTGTGATATTTAAAATTCTGGGAATACATTTACCACCTTAAGTGGCCCCATATCAATATGGCTATCACTTTTCTGATCTCATATTGCTGAGACAGAACATGATACTTGTTCCATTGAATCGATTCTATCTTATGTAACATTATGGATGATTTGATACATACTAAACAAATACACTCTCCCTCTTGGCTGCAGTGAGTTCTGTGAAATGGTATCAAAAATTCATATTTATACACAAGAAGAAGTGGAGAAGATGACAATTGGGATGATGAATGATGATAACCAAAGCTGTTTGGAACAAACACCACTGATTATGGAAGCTTCAAAATCTTCCTCAGTGTGTCAACCAGATTCTTCTCCAACAGTAGTTAGAATCTAGTTGCTATGTTGGCACTGATTTTACGTAATATAAATCAATACTATTTGCATATTTATCGTATGATTGATTATTACTATCTTTGAGCTGTGTCAAAAAATTTGCTGTCTTGAACTAGTTATAAGCCCAACAAGGGAAAAAAGTCTTCAGGACTAAGGGGGAAAAAAGTGCTTTACAGTGGCACCATATTGATAAGTCATTATCGCTTAAAGTTGAATTATTCCTAACGTGAAAAAGTGTTAGTATTGTCAGCCATTAAACCAAAGAAATAAATACAATTCAGATGTTATGAATTTGACACGTTGGAATGTAGATTTGAATTTGCGATACCTTTTTTTCTCTATATTTAGTGAAAATAGATTATAGTAATGAAAATGTCAATTTCTTCCGGAAAAATGAGGATTACAACTCTAATAGATAGATTCTTGTCATCAATATTTTTGTTTAGAAGATTTAAAATCTAATTTTTCATGCAATTCACATAAAATAATTTTGAAAGTTTGAACAAAAAATTTAATCAAAATTTGTTGAAATATGAAGTATAATGTAAGTTTGTCAAAACATACTATATATACCGTAACATGTGACACAAGGATTTGAATAGGAAAACATTTTAGTATTCTTTTTATTAAAATGAAATTTGTTATTTCCGCAAGTTTTAGGCATAAGATTTCAATCACATAAACCGATGTGAAGATTTAATTACAAAATTGTAAACATCAACTTTGAGACAATAAAATTTGATAATTGTTTTGGACTGGACTCGGAATTTCATAGTCCAAATTCAATAGAAAAACGAGTCAGTTCGAATCTACTCAATCCAATCAATAATGACACGAAATCTTATAGAAATTAGAGTTTACTCCTCTTCGTGAATGAATCTGAAGTCGTCATCCACAGTAATAATGTTCTCATTTTGAGTCATTTGATGGCAATTCAATCGTGATTACGACCACCAGATGGTAATTATCATTTCATGGTTAGAAGGACATGTGTCCCATATCAGAAGGTGATATGAGAATCATGAATTTCTTCTTTAATGGTCATAACAAAAACCTTCTAGAAACTCGATAAGAATCCAGTATATAATGAGAACACTTGAAGCCATAAAGGTATATTGAAATTCTAACCCTAAAAATATTTCACCCTCTTACAAAAACTCACTTCATCGTCAAATGTGTGCAAATACACCACCCCTAGCGAGAAATTAAAAACAATAGTCTGTCATCTTCTTTAATTGTCGCATCACATTCTATCCTAGATTAATATAGAATAATAACTTTTTAAATAGATAACATGATTTACACATGTTAAAGTGTTAAATTTAATTCAAATATATCATCTACTGAATTTTTTTATTTTAGAAGAGACGATAAATTCCACCATAATTAACTCACATAACTATAAGGTTAATAATATCGGCATTTATCAGTTAAACTAAGGTTTAAAGACATCATCTACTGAATTTTAACTAATACAAATTTAAATGTAATTAACCTTGATTATAAATGGTAAAATCCATAGCTTTTTTTTACTCAAAATCTACATATAGTTGTTACAGATTGCTTGATTTAAAATGAATAGTCTAGTGTTTTTATACAAATATTTTGAAATATTAAATAGTTTACCAAAAGCATAAACTAATAACTAATAATGAATAAATCAACCAATACGCAATTCATTAAATTCGACTGCATTTCATTTCATCAATTTGAAGTTAATAGCTTAACATCAATGCATCAATTTTGAGCCAAAGAAAGAGATATCGCATCAATTTCTCCTTTCTTTTCAAGACATCAGCGCAGATATACTCGAATTTCCACCACATTGAGGCTCGAATATATATTACAACAATTTAACTAGCTGTATTCCAAAGAACGATAACACGGCGAGCAATAATACAACAACGGAGGAAATGTTGATCCTCATAAAATTTTGCTATCCAGGAAGCCACTCTAGTCCCTAAGTATGTTACAATATATTAGCAACCATATATATATATTACAAAAGCGAGTGGCTACCTGGGTGGCGTAAATAATAAAAACTATTTTTCATTTTACTATTGAATTCTATCAGCAGCAGAGCCAAAATTGCCGATATAATTTTAATGGGGAACAAACACTCCACCATATCAGAGCGTTTGAACGATAAAATCCAAATGCCCATCGCAACAAAACCAGCACTATCATGTGTCATTAGAACAACTCTGAAAATATCAGCATATATAACTGAGGACACTTGCAGCCAACATCTTTCTTTCCCAATAGAGAAATGGCACCATACAGAAACAGGATTTTACCGGGGGGGGGGGGGGGGGGGGGGGGGGAATTTTGCAGTGCTGCTCCAACAGAGACATTTCAGAACACAGCAACTTTCACTTCCTGAGGACCCAAAATGCTGCTCTAACTTTCTTCAGTTTCTAGGTACAAAATGCAGCAGTAAGGGCGTCTAAAGCTAAGAGGTGTAATACCTTCTACTCCGAATCTGAATCAATAGAAAGATACAAGCGAGGCCTTACTGAACGTTTTTGGCGGGGAAATGAGAAAGGGCCATCTGATCTTTTCCTACTTGCTTTGTCAGATCCGGCATCATTCATACCAAGAAGCAAAGAAGCTGCATGAGGAAAAATTAAATCAAGAACCTTAGAGAAGGAAAAAAAAAAAAACAAATGGCGCTTAAAGTCACTTAAATTAGAACATGAATATGGTCAGCATACACATGTTGTAAAATACATTCGCACATTTTTTCTGTAATTAGGAGCTAATAGAAGAACAAAGCACGGGGAAGGAGATGGACCGAGAAAAACGCACGATCACAATACAGCTAACCTCACCTTTGGGGTAGAGATTAGGCTCCACGTTTTCAAGGTGCACAAACTATTAATATCCTACAGAGGCAAACAAATTATAGCCATTTGGACATTTTATGACAGATCTCTAAAAGATTTAATCAATTCATACTTCATTTTTCCCACCTCCCCCTATCATTAAAATATTTGCTCATGTAAACAAGCAAAATACTTATCCCTAGCAAGCAAAAAACAGCATACTTTTTTTACAGAGACTAGCCAATAGCAAAGCAAGCAAAAGGATACAGATACAATCTGTTAAACCGTCGTTCTAAGAAAACCAATTTGGTATTGTTTATATTGATCCAGAAAAAAATCTCCTAGTTAATGGGGATATTTCCAATCATCATGAAGTATATCTAGAGTTTAATAAAGCACCATTTCCTTTCACGCAAGTGTTTTCAACTAATGAATGAAATTAGACAATGATATGGTGCAGAAAATTAACAGAATTACGCAGAGCATTTTCCCTAGTCCAGAATCACCGTCTCACAATAGCCAAGCATCTATGCAAAGTTCAAACAAACTAAGTTAAGGATTAGAACATTTAACACCAGATATACGGTGCTTGATGAAAAGAAAATGAAATAGCCAGTTCCAAATCCTCCTTCATAGCAAGCATAAAATAACTTGATATAGAGCTTAGAAAAATCCTAGTGATCACCCATGTAAAAGAATTAAGGAGTATAAAGTCTTTCTTTCATTCACAAAGGCCTAATAACATGTTGCATTTGAAACAAAAATATATTTCATTTTAAGAATTCCTGCAAATGCTAGCAACACACTCTCTTTGATTGGTTAAAATTCACATGTCCCACCAAATTATCTGGGTCCCATATGAATTTGGTTGGACCCATGTGAATTTTAACCAATCAAAGAAAGTGTGTTGTTGGCAATATTCATAATATTTGGTTTCGTAGAATAAGTAATTGGTGGCTTCTGAACTTGAAAATGGGGAGAGGATACTAACCTCCATATGTGTGTGCTTGAAAATTCTAAAATACTAAGAGTGATAATTCTAGAATCCTAATATGTTATGGGGGTAAGTTAACAACTTGCGTTCACCAGCTAGCCTTACTCTAGTTGACTGCCACTGCCACATAATGAAATTTACAGGAATAACTTGCACCAAAAAGAAAATGGGATTTCGATTCAGAAAGTAACAAACCAGTATCAGTTAAAGAATCTGGGGCATCTTCTCTGGATGTAATTTGTGGTCTGGAATTCAAACCATTTGGTGTGGAACCATCCCCATTACTGCCACCGGCCCCATCCCCAAGCCTAAGAGAGATCCAATCCTCTGTACAGACACCATTTGACACATCTGTGTGATCTCTTAATTCATGCTGCACAGATGAAACCGCTGGTCTAGTAGGGAGAAAAATCTGAAGCGAGGGATCCTCTCCACCAAATGCCAATGGATTGTCAACCAAGCCACCATTTAAATCAGTGTCAGACCGATCAATGGATGCATTTGGTATTAGAGCACTAGATCCCAGAGCAGTGTCTGGAGCCAACGTATAGCTATTCAGTGATGAGGAACAATTAATATCACCATGGACCAATGCATCAGACACATCCACATCAGAACTGAATAGTTGAAATCCCGAGCTTGCTTGTGTTCCAGAATGCATCGGCCAGAGGGAGGGAATCCCAAAATCGTCTTCACTGGGATTATTAAAAGCTCCTAAGCATGGATTTCCACCAACATTATGATCTTCTGCATATGGATCGATAATTCCAGGTGGAGGAGGCACTGAGTAAACATCAACTGCATCACCAGTTTGATTATGTTCGCAACCAATTGGAGGAGACACTAATATATCATCGTCATCAGAATCACTAAGAACAATAATTTCTGCATTACCCATTGGAGCAGAAGTGTTAGGAACAGTATATCCATAATTTGACTCAACATTTGCGTGACACACAGAATCCGTCTCAACCCCATTGGTAGTAGAATAATCCATATGCCCACCATCATCCTGATTTACGCTTGGATCATCACCATCCAATCCACTTCCAGTGCCACTGCTGCTCATTTGAATAACCACATGTTCATGATTTCCAAAATTCGCATTCAATCTATTATCAGAAGAGGTGTTTGTGTCCTTGGGTTTGCTGACTTCCCAAACTCCATTACAATTCTTCCTAATGCCAAGTCTTAAGCCAGTAGGACTGTCTGGAACGCCTTCCAGTTTGACCTTCAAAGTCTCCACTTTCTTGTCTTCTCCACTTGTAGAAACAGAGAGGGATCCATCAGGGCAGTGCCATTGAGCCAGATCCCCTAACTCACGATATTCACTTTCGTTTTTAGCCTTGACACGCCAATAACCATCAGGCTTCACTTCCACCTCTGTAAACTCTTCTCCACAATTTTTCATCTGTGCCAGAAAGCCAATTTCAATAATAAATAGAGACCCAAACACAAGTGAGAAATGAAGGTCAAAGAGAGGAAAAATAACTACCATAGAAGTGATACGATTGAAATAAGGATCAATAATGATATTCTCCAATGCATAGTTTTTGAGACATATGGGGCATTGCCACTGCAGAAACAATTAATGCTTCATTTAACACTTTTCAAAAATGAAGAAAAAAAAGAAAGGAATAAGATGAATCATGTACAGCTGAGGATCTTACCTTTCTTGAACGTTGGTTCATTTCCACAAAAACTTCAAGATCAAAACAACCCATGTGAACACACGGTTTAAATCTTCCTGCTATCTTCATTCTTGACCCACTCATCTACAAAATTTCATGTGTATTTAATTTACAAAGCTTTGAGCACTGGTTTGTAAAACTTTCTGAATTACTAAAAGAATCCATTACATAAAAGCCTTACTGGACAACGCAGGTTGATGCTAAAAGTATCTGAAACCACTTCTAGATCACTGTCACTACCAGCTTCATCAGCTGAATTTCCACCCCCAGCACGAAAACAGACACGTGCAAGAGCATCTTCAAAACGCTCACCATCAGACTCCTTTGGAATCAAGCTCAGGATCTAGATACCAGAGAATAAATTATTTCATTTTATGGCACTGATGGAAGAAATTTTAAGTTCATTCAAAATATAGACGCTTTAAAAACTCAAGATTTGTTGAGTTCAATATACCAGCAAAACACATTTAAACAATATAAACCAAAAGGAACTAGGGACAAACAAAATTAAGATCCTAGCTTAAACATATAAAAATGCTAGGTAAAAAATAATAATAGTGTACAATATTATATTGGTTTATTTAAAAATACCAAAACTTCAAAAAATAACTTTAGTATGACCAAAATGCAGTTTGATAAAAAGATGCCAAAATAAAATCAAGAGAACTGAAATTAAAATAGTCAACAAATCCCCCTCCCCAAAGAATTAGTCACAACAACAATAAAGCATGGCGCCTTAAAAAAAGTCTGGAATGGGCCAGACGAGATGACACAATTAATTAATGGATAAATTCAAAAATCACAAAATAGATTCACAACTCAGCACGGATAGAGCATAACAAGTTCAAAATCGATAAACAAATTGACAAATCAATGTTTTGAAGTGACCAAATATTGAAAAAAGATGGGACTGAGTTCCTTCATTGGAGTTGGATTTAGCTTGGTAGAGCAAGGTCTCAACTCATCAAAGTTAAGTCTATTCCCCTCGTTGACATCTTGGGTTTATTGCAAAAACATCCAACAATGGGGTTGTTCAGGTTTGTTGGTTCTTGATTTCATTGATATTGTGAGCTATGGGGTTGAGGCCATGGTTCTCAAAACACGTGTTCCTCAAATTGACATAGAAGGAGAATCACACAAGCATTCTTTGTTTTATCAAATTTCGCATGAATCAGCCTCAGATGTCAGAAACTTCGGGCTGATATCACACAGATTGTCAACACCAAACTTGACTATTCTGGTAAGCACATCAAACTTGACTATTCCGGTAAGCCTGGATTAAATAAACCAACATACATTCAAGTTGTTGTAGTTAAAAATTAAGAAAGACTGCAGTGTACCTGTTGCAAGCTACGCCTTTTAACAATGCGAACTCCTAAACAGAAAATGCGAGCGTCGCACCCCGTTAAGGAAATCTTATTAATTCCTTCTTTTGCGTATGGCGTGATCTATCAAAAGAGAAACAAAATAAGAACTTGCATGAAACCAATATAGAAAAAATTTAATAGAATACTGCTAATATGATTAGACTAAAAATAGCACCTCGTCATAAATATCTACATTTAAAATACACAGTAAATAAGACAACTGCAGAAAATTCTGAATATTTATAATCATTAATGGCAATAAACTCACAATTGGACCATCGTCGCGGCCATTAGCCCCAAGCAATTGTGAACCAGGTCTATTAATTGCACGAACAGGAAAACCTATATGATCATAATCAAATAGAACAAACATTCAATACAAACACAAAATTCTTGAATTCCAAAAAATAATTGAGATTTTACATGAAAATTATGAGCTTTTAATTACATAATAATAATAATATTCAAACAAAACAAAATCTACAACAGGAATAACATACCATTGACTAGTAGGTCTGCATATTGTGGCCATTGCATCCTAAATGGAACTTTGTCGTTCAGAAGCATGCACCAAGCCTACATATGATATCATTTGGCAAACATCAACAAACTGCTTTAATAGATTAGTAGAAGGTTATGTGTCATTACTTACACTGAGAAACTAAACCAACCTGAATATCAAATTCCGATTTTAATACTAATTCCTTGGTTGTTCTTGTAAATTGAAATGTTTTCTCAACACTCTGCATAGGGTTGGTTCTGAACCATTCAAACAGAAATATGGTCAATTCTTCTCTAAGTAGAAAGCCACCTCACAAAAATAGGTTTGTGCCCTTCTTGAGAAAATGATCATTATGTTGATTTCTATAGTAAAATAATGTGTAGCCTAAAATACCCGTGCTAATAGAGTGGTTGAAAGCAGTAGTAAACAAGACACATGTGTCATATATGTTTGTGTCAAATCTGAAAATATTTAAGAAAACCTTCAGACAAGAAAAGAAAGACTCAGAAAGAGGAGGGAAAGAGTTCTATTTTTTAGGGGATAACTGTGTTCAGACCTGAGAGTATTTTCACGTCAGAGAAACAAATTCAACAGTCAGACAATTTTAATTTACACAACATAAATATGAAATAACACACATTACCATCCCTTTAAATGGCACAAAAACCTAAATGTAGAATATATATGGAAAGTAACCAAGAGATATATACAACGACTAAAGCATGTGTATCTGCATCCACTATTGGAATTAGACATCCCTCCTACACCCGATCATCACTTCCACTTACCGCCCTAAATAAAATGGATAGTGGTCAAGCCTAGATGAACACGTCAGTCTATACCAATTAAGTTCAAGCTTAAGCAACAAAATATCTCATAGTGGCATATAAGATATGAAGAACATGCCAGTCTAACATTTAAGTTCAAACTTAGGCAACAAAATATCTCCTAGTGGCATATAAGATATGACACTAACAAGAAAACATCTTGCTCAGACAAATGAACACAATTACACAACTATATCCAGCTTCAATAAAATCAACACATGGTACTCACCCATCAGTTGGAATATTGGTTGTAGTCAACTTCACCGGAAGTAAAAGGTGTTGCATTGAAACAGAAAACCTGTAATAAAGAGACAAGCATGTGGACCAAAGAAAATGAAAAATAATAAATGAGTAGGAAACTTCTTTCAATTAAAAGAAAAGAAAATAAGACAAAAAAACCATCTAATGCAACAAAACTTAGTAAGCATATATCAGGAAAACATAATCACATACATGAGAGAAAAATTAATAAAAATATTCAAAGCCTCACAGAGAACCATATTTACTAATTTGAATCTCTAGTTGTAACTTACACCAAGTGTGTTTGGGTGAGCATTTGTTAAATGTACTTTTGAATGAACTTGAATTTTAAATTTAGTTTCAAGTGAAGTGATCTACTTTATGATGTTTTTACTCTAAAAAAAGTTTGGTGCAAAACTTGGGGTGAAGGTTTTAACCTTAGTAAATACTACTTTTATCATTTCTAGTCAAACCAATTTTGCCTAACAAATTAACAACAACCAAGCATTTGTATTTTTACTAAAATCCGGTGTGACAAGAGGCAAAATCAACTCTTAAACTCTTCATTCATGAAACCAAACACATACTAAGATATAACAATGCTATCATTATCATAATGCTATTTCACAAATCGCTGCATAAAAAATATCGGCACATTTGATTGTATTTTTTCTGAAGATACACTTTTATTAAAAGGTGTTTGAAAATAAAAATTATAAAATGTTTTTTTTTTAAAGAAAAAAGAAAGAATCGTAAACAAAAGTTGACTTCGCTCATAAGTTAGAAATAATAGCATCTAAAAAAAAGTTGTGTGATGGAATCAATTACTTTTTAAATTAACAAATAATAGGTCACAAATGTAAAATCACAACTGAATTTTGTCAACCAACACAAGCCCTTGACAAGACACAAATACAAATGGCTCTGGCAGTGAACATTTAAAATTCAACACAAGACTATGGAGAAAAAACTTTCAAACAATTGATTCACACCCCATATAAGCTGAAATAACAAGGGAACATGACATACGGGTCTGCACGACTGAGACGACATATTTCGCAATAAAATTTATCTGGAATTGGCGGGATTCCTTCAATGTCAACGGGTTTATCCGGAATAATAACACAGTTGATATGCTGCGTCACAGGGCATCTTGTATCTTCACACTGTAAACAATGCCATAGTTATCAAATATAAGCAGCCAGTGAAGTTCTTAATGAAAATTGCATGTCATCAAGGAAATAATCACTGAAATCATGAGAATGTAAGGAAGCATATAAGTTTATAAACCATGAGGATAGAAGAAATATACTGAATAATACACCTTAATCAATAGATCTGTTTCCAATGAACTTCCACAGAGACAGCGAACCGTTGTATCTGATTGAAAGGAGTCATCAATTTCACCTTTAATTTTCACATTACTGCTGTCTGAGCCACCCTGCCCCTTTGATGCTAAATCAGTGGACCCAGATACCTGTAATTTTCTGGGAAAAAAGAAAACATAACATCATGAAGGAAAAACTAAAAAATGAGGGCATTGTGGCACATATATATATAAGTATCGTCAACTTAAAGCAAACCTAAAAACAGATCACCAAATCATGAGTTAACAATGAACAAAAAAAATCAGCCATTACATTAATCTTAAGCATGACAAAACTAGATGAAGAAAATGTCATCAACAGTGTTGTCTCTGAAACTGACCTATATGTTTCATCCACTAATTTTACCACTTGTTCTTTTTCAACAGCATTCTTCTTAGCCCGTACTTTGGCAACTGGGAAAAAAGTAACAAGTTGCTTAGTTCACAGGAGAACAGGGAGGAACATAAGCAACTCAACTTCACATATTAAAATCACAAAATTAAATTAGAAGCATAAAAGCTAAATATTCCAAATTTCGTATTCAATAAATTCTGCCATTATAGAAGTTGCCACCACTCCTAGACCAGTGTTTTGAAAGTTAAAACTAGCGGGTCCGCCACGCATTTCTGCCATGGTGCCACCACTGCTGCTATTAAACAACACTGATCTTTATTTCCATGTGGCTGCATATAACAAAACATATAGACAAAAGAGCATGGGGCATGCAGCAGCCTACAAGATGGGACACATTTAAAATTGAAACCTTAAATTTTACTTATATATTTTTTAAAAGCAAAATATGAAATATATAACGAAAACAAGAGATACTATAATACTCTAACTCATATACAAATGACAAACCTTAATACAGTTTGTCAATATTTTTTTCATTTAGGGTGTTTCTTATTTTAAGTTTTTAACTAAGAAGTAAGGTCTGCCATTAAGTGTGTGCAAATGAACACACTCATTGCATTCCCTAGAATTTCCATCTAACTTGAACTAAAGAAAATTGATACACATGCTACAATTAACAACTTCCAGTGATATATTCATAGAGAAATAAAACATTTGCAACATGTGTGTTTATGAATTCAAATAGTACATGTACTACCCATATATTGTCTAAAACTTTCAATATATAAGCTTTCGGTTTTTCACACTAATCAAATAGAAACAAAAGCTACAAAATACAAGATAGAATGAAATGAGTGTTTAAGGTAGAGTCATGTATGTATCTGTCATAAGAGATAATATAATCATACCTTGTTCATCTGAGAGAATAGATAATATCCTATCAACAAGATCCTACAGAAAATGGAGCATTGGCATCATTAAATCATCCTAAAACTCCATATAAAAGAAAGCATGCCGTGCAGTTAAGCAATTAATAAAATTAATAATGTATAGGCTAAACCCCATAATTATAACAGTCGTGAAAGTCCATTACTCGGATTGACAATATCAATATTCTGCAAGAGTTAAAATTCGAAACTTGTATTGTTGTTTGCATGTAATCAAGTGTGAAAAGTGGTATAAATAAATAAAGTAAAAAATACCACGTACTCAGGCGATAAACACCATTCAATCATGCCAAAACCATCCCTCAAGTTTCAAATAAAATATCTTAACATTGAAGATGAATGATCAGTAATATTTATTATCTCACCTGCTTCTTTCCCTGCTTTGAAAGCCCTAACTGAGTAAGCACATCTTTGAGATCTTTTACACGGAAAAATGTCAATTTTTCCTACACAAAAAGTCACTAGATCAGTAAAGTAGGATACCATACCATCAGGTTAATAAATATCATAGCATAAAACCCCAAAAAGCAAAAAGAAAACAAAGTTTCACAACATGTAAACCAAACAAAATAAAAACCGAAAGTCCAACCAATGAACTATTATATTGCCACTTACGACGAATATAAAAAACTGCATTATGCATTAGCACATTAACAATGAGAAAACTAAACTAACACAACTCATGAGAAATAGGTCAAACAAAGAATCCATCAACTTAGGCACCACACTCAAACAAAAAACCAAAAAAAAAAAAAAAACTTTTTTCCCCAATCCCCAACAGCAGTTTACAAAAGTAATCTGCACTAAGTGAATGCGATTGCTCAATGCCATCAAAAAAATATCCTTTAACATACATTTCAGATTGATCATCACTTCATTTACAAGAAATTTTTTTTTTTTAAAAAAAAAGAAGGTAATCACGAAAACAGTGTTGATCATAAAATTGAATAGCATACCTTACAACTAGAAACCAAATCCATTGTGCACAGAATCTTCAGCAATAACAAACAGCTCTAAGCATACTGCCACAACCAGTAACCGATCTATTCAAATCAAATCAAACGAAGCAAAAACTTAAACAATCAGTGAAATTTTCAACCTAGTTTAAAATTCAAAACAACAACAACAACAAAAATCACCAAAAAAAAATGTAGAAGTAGAATTTCAATTCTTAACTAAGTAGATGCTATCAGTGGTCAATGAAATGGAAAATTAACCGCAAATGATATAAAACAAATAGAAACCATATTGTAACATGAAAAGGAAAAAGATTAGTGAGGATTAGGGTTTGGTTTGGTATGGGAGCTTACTTAAGCCGAGTCGGCACTCGTCTCTGTTATCGTTCGTTCACTAATGAGCGTTTCTTATTGACTCAAAAACCAAACCTCAACTTCAACCGGATCTATCGCCGATTTATCCAATCCAGTTTTATAACGGTAACATGTCCGGGTTTTTTTTCAGTACTTTCGTGTCTAAGTTCGATGTCTATGGAACACATATAGCTTTTTTCTTTTTCTTTGTTTTTGGAGGGCACTCTCTTTGTTTGGGATTTTTGTTTATTCTAATTTGGGTATTTGACCTTATTGGGAGGTATTTTTGATATATTCATAAGTTTTGATCTTTTTTATGGTTGATGCCCCAGTCGGGTGCTTGTAACAGAAAGTTGTTATTCTGGTTTTCAGAGTCTCGCAAACTAAACTATCTTCACCGGTTACTATTGTCGGTCTACATATGAACATGTGCTCACATTTAAAAATGTATTTTTTGCAAGGTTTAATCGCAAGGATAGTTATTTCTTTTAGGTTATCATGAAAATGTTGTTTTTACGATTGGAATGTGGGTCGCACGGTCAAATATCATCGGACGCAACCATATCTGTGTTACCAAGACCAACTAACTGATGATGGCTATTGCGTATATTCTAAAATTGGTAAATTTACTATAGGTATAATCATTCAATTAATGCTGAAATTCAACTAACAATAAAAGGCGTAAAAAGAGAAAAAGATGAAACAAAAGAAAAAACAAATGAATACGATAAATAAAATAAAATTGAAGTCCATTGGAAGTATATTATTTGGCTTCCAAGTTGTTAGCAATCCTAATATATGGATGTCTTAAGTAGGGCTTGAAGTAGCAATGTCAAGTTACAAGGAAGGGGGTTTGAATTGTAAATTTGCCTAATTAAAATTTCCTGCTAAAAACTTAAGAAAAACAACTCAAGAATGATCTTGGTTATGAAAATAGAAAACAGAGAACGTTCTCGGTTCTGGAAACAGAAAACGGAGAACGTTATTGATTAGTTAAAATCACAGTTTTTTAACTTCTCTATTTAATTTGACAATAACAATGACTGAATGTAAATAGAGATAAGAAAGAGATACCACACAATGATATATCCTGGTTCACCCAACTTGGGCTACGTCCAGTCCTCACAACTGCGAGATTTTCACTAAGTGTTAAAAAATGGAGAACAATCTTTTGTTTACACAGTTAAAGATCAACCTTGATCTGTAACTCTAATTCCTTTCAACCCAGAAAGGATTCAATCAAGTCACCTAACAGTTATGATAGTATTTTACAATTCACTCTTTAATCACACTCAAACTATAAACAATTCTTATAGTTATGAGTTTACACAATAATGATTTAAGAAGATTGGTTGAATCTGATTATGCTCAACTATTGTTTGAGAATAGATTCAGGATAAAAGAACTCAGTAAAATAAGCTGGAAGTGTATGGTAGTTTCAGAACTGATTTTTTTCGTGAATGAGAAGCTTTCAATAATGCAAATGTATGTGATTTGATGAGTATTCTTGGCACTTGAAGTTCTGAGTTTTGCTGAGTATTTGCCTTCCTTTTTATAGACGATTTGAGCATTTAATAATGGTCAAAAATAGTTGTTGGTAGTGCTCTGTCAGTTTTGACAAAAACCAATATAAGTGAATAAAAATAATCCAGCCATTTGAAAAGTTTTGAGCTTTGCTTGACTGAGCTGTTTTATTCATACTTGATCAGATTGTCTGCGCATTTAATGATCCCTTAAGCTTCAGATATATTTGTTGATGATATATCTTTGATCTGGAGACTTGATTTTGTCCAAAACAGTTTGGAAAGTAATGAACAACTTCTGCAGAAATAAGAAAATCGATTATGCAGAAACGGAGATTGATGATCAGAAACTGAGATTGATGATCAATCTGGTCTGTTAGTGTTCTGAACAATCTGGAGGTTGATGATCAATCTTAAGGTTCAGTATTGGTTTAACTTTCTTGACAGTTCAGGCTGGAGAAAGTTACAATCTATTTTATTTTGTTTGATTCATAACCTTTTAACTTAGCGATTCGAAAGCCTTTTTTAACAAGTATGATTTCTACTTGTTCCTTGCCATGTACTAAAGAACTTAGTATAAAAATTAGAGATAGAAACTCTGTTGAAATAGTGGAGATTGATCGGTCAAGTGGCTGTGACGATCAGTCCTGATTCTGCAGAATATTCTCCGTTTTTTACAGCTTATAGTCAAGAATGATCTGTTTAGTTTTTCATCTAATTTATTTGTTTTGCTTGGTTCCTATCTTTGAATAAAAACACTCAAGAGCACAAATTAAATTAACATAACATTTAGAATCATAATTAACATTCTTAATTAACCTTTGTTTATTTCATCAAAACTTAATTTGAGAGTTTGTCTTAACAGAGCCGACCAACAAGCCCTAAAGCGAAACTATTACACGGGACTTTTTCAAACATTAATAAATAAATTATTAATATTTTATTTAATAAATATAGAAAATTTATTTACCAGAATTAATAGCATTTTTAAATTTATTTTCTCTATATTTTTAAAAAAAATGAATTATACATTATCATTCATATATACATTATCATGCAACATATTTCATATATACATTATCATTCCTAAATATGTCGTTGTCACATTTCTATTTTAAATTTTTCATAAATTATACATTTTTCATGAAATTTATGTTCTACGTGTCGAATTTAATATCAAAGCTTATAAAAATGTGAAATTAATGTTCTATATTTTTTCTATAACTTTTCAACTAGGGATGAGGCCTCTCAAATGATACATCTATAAGTATATATATTTTTAGACTATTATATTCATTGACTTAACTTATAATAATTTTGCCAAACTTTGTATCGCAAAACTAACTAATTTCTTATGAATATGGAATGATTAAGATAAAATAAAATTCGTTATTCCTAATAACTTACACCATGTGTACATTTGAGAATAACATAACAGTATTTTACATATTTAATTTTTTTTTTTACCATTAAATGCTTTTATTTGCAAAATGCTTTTTTTTTTTTATCACTCA
>JBBPBQ010000003.1:49724817-49747211 GCA_037974755.1 Cicer yamashitae
AATTTTGTCAATTACATATAATATATATCATATCTTTATTTAGCTTATCTAATAAATAAAATAGAATTATTTGGTTAGAAATAATGTTCAAATCTCATATGAAACAATTGTAAAATGATCATTAGTGTCACTATTATTAATCAAGATTTCCCCTTCTCCATTTTTTTTAAAAATAAAATTATTTGATTACTTGTGATTTTTTGAAATTTTTGTTTAGTAATGTCAATGGATTGTTTTAAATATTGTGATTTTATAACTTATTTTATTTTTTAGTATCTTTTGTTAATTTATAATTTTTAAAATTTAAAAGTATTTTAAATTAATTTCTAAGAAAAAATACTATGTATTTGGTTCACAATGATAAGTTTGTCATTTAAATATAATCTATTATATCTTGTCACGATTGTGTATCAAATACATGACGAGATAAAATAATGGGATCATATTTGTTATTATATGTACATAAAATACATGATATGATAATGTTTATCATTTTATTATTGTATTATTATTCAATTTTATATTATATCATATCTCTATCTTGCACATTAAATAGACACTTAAGGTTTTGTGGTGAAAATTGGTGTTCATGCTTTAGTCCAATGTGATAATCCTTGAGTTCTCCCTCATAGTTCAACAATGGCATAGGAGCCAATGGTTAAGATACATAAGATTGTTGTAGACAATAATGACTATGCTTGAAGGGGACCAATCACACTTGAGGGTGAGCTTGTTGGTGTGTCAAGTTATTGATTGAATATGTAATACAAAGTTGATTTGTAAATTTGAATTAAACAAATATTACAACAAGATAAAATAAAAAATCGTTACACCAAAACGATGTACTAAACAACACTGCACTCATGCAAAATAACGCGAAAAGAAGAATAATTTATTTAAACAAAATTAGAGAATATTATGCATATGGATGATTCCAAACTAAAAAAATTGGCTCTAATCTATCTATTTTGGTAGAAGAGGAAGAAGGAAGAGATGAGTATAGAAAAAGTTGAGAGAGATGGAGAGAGCTTAGTACTATTTTCTTAATAGACTCGCAATGTTAAAGTTACTATTGTGAATGTTTTGTTAAATAATCATTGTAATTGTATATTTACATAATGCAAAAGAAGAAAAAGGACAAAATGAGCAATTGAATAAAGAAAAAGTTATGTAGGATTTTTTTTCCGGGACCAAATTGTCCTTTAAACTATTGTCAAACATATAGTTGTTGCCTTCGAAAGGATATTACACACTAGTTAAACATGTTGGTGAGTACGTGCAAAAGTTAGCATAAAAAAACATATTTTCTGATGTAAATTTAGATGGAGAGTAAACTGTGCTGATTTATCTTTTTTAAGTGACTAAAAGTTTTTTTTTATTCTGTATCGTGCATCATTATATTAGAGCTAGCCGCTTACCCTCTCTCGGTTCTTCCTCTTTCATTAAATTAAATAAACGTGATTTAAGCTTAATTTTTTATTTTAAATAATTTTATTTATTTATTTAGATAAGTAATTTTTAAATATATATATTTTTTCTTTGTGATTTTGATGTCTTAGTGCGAAGTTGTATTTGTTCGTCATTTTGTCGTCGCATTTTGTTTTTCTATTTTATTGCGGTGTTATTTGGTTCAGATTTTAGAGATCAACTTCGATCAAGTGTAGATTCAATCAATGACTTTTGTGTTGTCAACATTAGATTTTCAATTCAAGTGTAGACATGAATATTCTATATATTTCAATTATGTTGTATTTGTAGATTTTGTTATATTTATAGATATTTTATCGTTTTATACTATTAATTTGAATAATTGTTTTCATATTCATCATTTTTTATTTTTATAAATTTGAATTATAATATTTATGTCAATGTAATTTTTATCAAATTGAATAAATAAACTAAGTCTCAAAACTCACGTCAAAATTGATCCTTTATGTGACTACTGATTGAAATCAAAGTGAAACCTACTTTAATAAATAAAAAAAACTAAGTGACATAGTGTAAGTGGCTAATGAAGTATAATTAAGGATAAATCGTTAAAAACAAGACACGTTCGAATGATGAGATATTTCAATCAATTTTGACTAATTGGACCAATTTTAAAACTAAGGCAGAACAGAATTATGGTTAAATTGAAGTTGCCATATTACAATGTGCAAATATGCAAAAATAATGAGAATAATCAACCATGGGAGCATTAATACAAGGAAAAGAAAATCTACACAATCAACAAAATTAAAATTGAATACATAATAAATTAATAAAGAGGATAATAATAATAATTCATACAACTAAGAAATATACATAAAATAGGGATCACAATAAGTCCACACAGAAAGTAATGAAATTTGTATGAAGAAAAAAACTAAGCTAAGCAGCTCTTGCAGCGTGGTAGAGATCAAACAAGATATCATTGAGATCTCGATCTCCATCATCACCTTTGACTTCCACAAAGTTAATTTGGGTACCCATTATTTCTTGATTTGCATGAATAATAATATTAACACCTCCTCTGCCTAGTGATCTTTGTTTCCTCATCATCATCATGACTTTCCTCATGCGATCGTGATCTGCAATCCTACACAAACCAACAACAACAAAACACAAAGATAAGATATAATAATAATAATAATAATAATAATAATAATAATAATAATAATAATAATAATAATAATAATAATAATAATAATAATAATAATAATAATAATAATAATAATAATAATAATAATAATAAAACACAAAGTGTGGTTAGTTATAGTTATTACTGATGAGAAAGAGGAAGAGGGTGAATGATCCCTGAAAGACAGAGAGGAAGACCATGAGTGGCAGAGATGTTTAACATAGACTGCATTATTTTTGGTTAATTTCTTCTATCTTCAGTATTCTCTGTGTGTGTTTGTGTGAAGGATACTTTTGTTGTGACGTCTCACTCGTCCTATCCACGAGCCATTTATGATAGATTTAATGATGTACTGTATATTTCTAACACTTTCTTTCTACTTTTTCCTTCCATTTTTACTTTCGTTGTCTTTTATCATTAACTTCGTGTCTCAATCAAATGTGGGTACAAATTTTGTGGTAGATGCGATGTGAGTACTGGAATAGTAATTGTGGAAGAATAGTATTTCCAACAACTCTTTTGAGTTTATATTATTTCAATTGAGGTTTTCATTATAAAAGAGATAAAAACAAATCAGTTATTAGAATAAAATGTAAGGCTTCTCTCTTTTCTTTGGGAACATTTTTTTTTCTTGAGTGAACCATTTTCTTTGAACTTATCTCTTCATTTACCCGGTCGATATTTATTAATAGGGATATAATTGGTATATATTGACAATTTTTCTTAATTATGTATTCAATTAACCAAATTCCACTGTATATTTATTTGTGAACCATAAATTACATGTTTAGTCATTTGCGAAGGAGAAGGAGAAAAATGTACGAAAATTCTAATTTTATTCAATAAAAGAGTAAATGTTAAAAAGAAAGTGTTCTCATCACTCCTTAGACAAAATTTAGTATACTTGACATAATCAACAAGGGAGTTTCTTCCATTTGGGTTGTTAAGCGAGATCTACAAATACATACCATTTTATTTATAATATTTAAATGTTACTCCATTCATCTCAAAATAATTAAATTATTTGATTATTTCACACACATTAAGAAAAATATATAAATGAAAGAGAGAAAATAATACTTTTATCAAATTATCTTTGATAGATATTGGTGCATTATCGATGTCATAAATATATAGTAAAAGATTGCATTGAAAATTATGCAAGTAATATTAATTAAATTATACAATTGTAAAAAAGTGCATTGAAAATTGAAAGAGACAATTATTTTAAGATATTTTTTTTACGAATAGATCAATTATTTTAGGACGAATAAAGTAGTACTTAATAAGCACTCAATTTCTTCCGCTTAACACCTCAATTAAGTTTACTAATTAACTAACTTCACCAATAAATTTATATAATAACTTTTCAACAATAATTTTATATTTTAATATTAAAAATATGTGGTCTTGAGACTGTACTTGTTAAAACTACTTTTTCTCATAAGTATTTCTCGTTTTACTCTTTAATTAGAGAATCTATTATTTATTCTCTCTGTCTCAAAATAATCGAAACATTTGATCATTTCATACATATTAAAAAAATGTACGAATGAAATAGAGAAAATAATATTTTTATCAAATTATTTTTGTTAAGTATTATGCATTATCGATATTATAAATGCATAATAAAAAATATTATTTCAAAAATAATACAAATGATATTAATTAAAGTTGACAACTGAAAAGAAATGCGTTAAAAATTAAAATGATCAATTATTTTAAGACTTTTTTATAAATAGATCAATTATTTTTTGAACATCTAAAATATTATAGATCATGAGATAAAATACTCTCATTGAATATGGCTCGAAGGCAGCCAATGGGTTATGAACGAATAAGAGAATCGCAATTCATAGTTGATATCCTTCCGCATAATAAAGCATACCTAAGAAACATTTTTGAAAATGACACTATCATAATAAGCAACCCCTCTTGGAAAATTAATCTATTTTTCAATAACTAGGGAGATGAATTAGTACACACCAAATAATATATGTGACCCTCTTCACTCTCATCTTCTTTCCCTTGAACAATAAATCATGTTACAAAAAATGATTTGTTGTGTCTGAAGTAGCTAAAATATCACTAGAAGGGGGGGTTGAATAGAGATATTTGGGGTTTTTAATTTTTCTTATGAACATGCATCCTCTGTGAGAGGATGAAGATCAAAGTAGGGTAAATTTAAAAACTTTAAAACACAGTTAAATATAAGTAGAAGAGTTTAGAGAATGACACACCAAGATTTATACTGGTTCACCCAATAAAGGCTACGTCCAGTCTTCACACACTTGTGAGTTTTCACTATGGCTCAAACTGGCATGTCCTCTTTACGGACCTCTTTTCAAAATGTATATTCCTAGCCTCACCAGGCTTACAATTCTTTTCCTTTCTGAGTACAAAGATAACCAAGTGTAAAACAACTTGGAAATTACAGTATAAAAGATTTGAGATTGATTGTATGATCTTTCTCTTTACTAGAACTTTCTAAGAGGATACTCTAAAGATATAGTTTAGGATTTGTAGAAAGTGCAAAGAGAGGATGAAAATGATCTTCTTAGCTTTGAGAAAATTACTCTTTGTAAGTATTTGTTCTGATTTGGGCTGAAGAGATCATCTTCCTTTATAGAGGTTATGAACCTCTATTCTCAACCAAAAGGATGCATGTGACCGTTGGAGATTTATGCAAGTGTCCAAGGTTCTTGGTCTTATTTACTAAATTGCCATCCAGCTGTCCTTGTTAATATGAGCTCAGGAGGATGAGTTTGAGGATCAACCTCATACTGAAGTTCTAACCTCCCTTGTGATACGGACTTGCTTTTCCAACGCTGTCCAGGTGCAGTCTTGTCAAGATATGTATCAGCTTTCTCATCTTGATTGTTCCCAAGGTAAGAGGATGAATATTGATCTGCTTATCATCCTCTTATCATTTATAGTAGGCGTGTAACCTCTTTTGCTTGTTTTGACATTGTCACATCTGTTTGTCTTCAATATGCCTTTGAATCATAATTTCTATGATCCCATATATTCTTATGAAGAAAGGCTGATCCTTGTTTATGATAATTTCTCATGAATGTCTATCCTCCAATTCAACCTCCAGTTCAGAAAACTTGTTGAATTACTTCAGATTTTTCTTCTTAATTATAGTGTTGATTTGGAACCTGTTTGCTTAAATGAGTACACTCAAGAGCACAGATTAGACATTCAAGCATAATCATAATCATTAAATAGTTTTGTTATCATTAAAACTATTTGAGAGAGATTTTGTCTCAACAATCTCCCCCTTTTTGATGATGACAAAATTCTTTTGATTATGATCTTTCAATTATGAGATAAAATGCTTGTAAGTTTCTTTTGAACATAAGTGTAATAATTTTTAGTCCAAAAATAATTACTCCCCCTAAATTTATGCCAAGGTTTAAATTTAACAAATTTAGAATAAGAAAGAGATATTTAATTTCTGAAGCAGATATTACAAAACATGTTTCAGAACATATAAACTTAAAAAGCATAAGGCAAGAGGATTGAAATAAGGTTTCAAAAAGGATCCTCTTGATCAAAACATTGACAACGGATGAGCATAATCTTACTCCCCCTAAATTTGTCAACCATCAAAAAAATTGAGCTAACTATTTGGATGGGGAGGAGTCATCAGAGGAAGACGAGGTTGAAGGCCTAGGGAGGTCTGGTATAGGAGGTTGGGCAGGAATCATGGAAGGCTGATCTGTAGAAGCACTTGGGGGGATGAGATTTTTTATGACCCACTCCAATAAAAGACCAAACTGAGCAATACTCGTGAAGAGTTTTTTCTGATCCTTCCTGATTTTCTTGAGAAGTCTAAAATCTTTTTCAGTTCTGGTGGATTCTGTCCTCTTAGCAGATGAGGGAGGAGGTTGGTCTTCAGGCAATTTGTTGATACTGGCACTTTTTACATGAGAGCTTGCTCCTTTATCATGAGATGATTGATTACTTGATTTTGCCAAAAATGAATCAATAGAGCAAAATTTTCCTGGAACTTCTGGAAGAGTGGTTCTTGATGGAGCCTCATGAGTGGTGATAGGAACCAGTGGAATGATGAGAGGAGGACGAGTGCGAGGATACTCAACAATAGGACTTACCTTTTGCGGTGAAGGAAAAAGTTGAGACATGGTGAAAGAGTGTTGTTGGGTGCTGGTAGGAGGAAAAGATGGAAATTCTTGGAACTGATGATCAGACAGATTGAGATCAAAATATAATTCTTCACCATCCTCCATCAGTTGGAGGGGGATATCCTGGGTTGCAACCTCAGAAGGAGGATAGTCTTCCGTTGAAGGAGGACAGACATTTTGGAGAGGTGGAGAATCGAGGATATTTGGTGAATGGTGAGAAATAGAGTCTTCAGTGTCACTCTGATGAGATTCCACGTGATCATCAGATATTGGATTTGGATTTTGTTTTTCAGGTAGTGGTTCTTGATCAGGGATCAAGTTTTCAATGTTGGAAGCAGCATTCAGAGTTTGTGGCTGTGAAGTGTGGTGGTGTAATTTCTGGATTTTCTTTGGTGGCTTGGATGAGCGTTTTTGGTTGGGGTTTGAACAGGGTCTTCATTGGTACAAACCTTTGAATTCTTCAGTTTCATTAGATTGACATTTCGTAAGGAAAATACATTATTGAGGTATACAGATTTCTCATCCTCTAGTGGAACCTTAAAAAATTTGAAGATCCTAGTTAGGATCATTCCATATGGTGCAGAACGGCATAATCTTGCAGCATTCTTCATGAAGTCAAAAATAATATTGCCAAGATGAAGGGGGGATCCAGAAATAAGGTGGTGTAGTATTAGGAGGTCGAACTCGGTGACTTTTTCGTAGCTTCCAGCTCTAGGGATGATAGTATGAACACAGATGTTATGAAGGATTCTACAAATGGGGAGGAGGTTTGAGGCTGTTTGAGGTTTTGGAGGATTAATTAGCAAACTTTGGAGGACGGCTGTTCTGGTGATTTTACTGTGAGAGTACCAAGCTTCAGAGAGACAGTAAGATCCTTCATCGCGAATGTCAAGAATCTGGCATAGTGTTGTGGGAGATATTTCTAACTGAACTCCTTTGAGAACCAAGTTAAAAAAGGCATCCTCTTTGGACACATTTGCAGCTGCATAGAATGCTTTGACCAACCTTGGGTATTGAGGTTCATCAATACGAAAGAAGGATGACCATCCTAACTGGTCAAAGATTTCTTCAACATTAAAACCTCCTTCCGTGAGGCTCTCCATATCAATTGTTTTTCCATTAACAACTGATTTATCTTGCCATTTCTCAACATAATGAGCTTCCAGTTCTTTTGTCATGAAAAGAGGAATTTTTGTTTTTTGTGATGATGGTGAAACGGTGGATTTTTTGGTTGAAGCAGGTTTGGGAGATGGGACAGGTTTGGGAGGAGTGGATTTTTTAGATGAAACCGGCTGGTGTTTTTTGGGTACAGAATCTTCAGACATGGTTTGTTCTGAATCATCAGACACAATGAGGTGAACAGGTTCATTTGGAGTAGAGGTTTTTGAAGATAAGACACCAGACATGATTCTTGATGATCTTCTTACAGGAGTAGATGAGGAAGTCTTAGATGAGGATGATTTTTTTAGTTTTGAGGTGAGGAGGAGTGGTTGAGAGGATAGGGGATGAGCCTAGAGGAGGATGAACAACAGAAACAGGTTCAGGTTGGATAAGCGTTTGAGAGGTTGTGTCTTCTTGAGGTTCATTCTCTTCACTTGAAAAGTCTTCATAAATTTCTGGGGCTTTACCAGAAATTTTTCTTTTTGCTGAGAATTTCGTTCTGGCCATTTTTGGAATTTGTTTGAAGGGTAAGAGAAGGATGAAATTCTGATGGAATGAAATTTGAATTTTGAAGAAGGAGGTTGGTTATAAGTCCGTTGGAGGAGGGGAAGTTAGAGAGTAGTCATGATTGAATAGGCAGACTAGGTGGCAGCTGTGCACGGATACACACACATAGCCGTTACAGCATTAAATGCTCAACGGAGGCGCGCAGGCAGTTGGAAGAGCAGTTGTGGGGGACGTGCAAGCATGCTGATGGGAGTGGTTATCAACGTGTTTGTTGGTTTTGCCCACGGAGGAGGATGACCTCTAAATTTCGTAGGAGGATGACCTCTAAATTTTATATGAGGTCGGTTATGACAAATAGTCATTAATTTAAATTTTAAAAATTAAACATATATTTCAGCAGTTAAGATTCACAATAGTTAATGCAATATAAATCAATATTAATTATGATCAAAGCATTTAAGAAATTTTTGACAAATTTATGATTGAAAGTTTTTCTAAAAGAGAGTGAAAACGATCCTCCTGAAGAGGTTTGGTGAAAATATCAGCCAATTAATTTTCAGTTTGAATAAAAATTAGTTCAATATCTCCCTTTTGAACATGATCTCGTATGAAATGATGTTTAATTTCTATATGCTTAGATCTAGAATGTTGTATGGGATTTTTGGAAAGATTAATGGCACTAGTATTGTCACAGAGGATGGGTATTTTTGTGTACCTTAGTGAATAATCTTCAAGTTGATTTTTTACCCATAGTATTTGAGAACAGCATTGAGCAGCTGAAACATATTCAGCCTCCGTAGTTGAAAGGGCAATGGTGCTTTGTTTTTTTTGCAAGACCAACTGATGAGAGATTTTCCAAGAAATTGACAAGCTCCACTTGTACTCTTTCTTTCCACTTTGTCTCTTGCATAGTCAGCATCCCAGTATGCTGTGAGGTCAATGTCTTGACAATTTTTATACCATAAGCCCAAATCTGTTGAACCAACAAGATATCTCAGAATTCTTTTTACAGCTGTGAGGTGTGATTCTTTTGGTGAGGATTGGAATCTGGCACATAGGCCTACTGCAAATACTATGTCAGGTCGGCTAGCTGTTAAGTATAGTAATGACCCAATCATTCCTCTGTACTCCTTTTCTGATATGGGAGTTCCTTCATCATCTTTGTGTAACATTGAGGATGGATGCATAGGAGTTCCCATAGCTTTGGCTGAATTCATGTTGTATTTTTTTAGCAAATCTTTGGTGTATTTTTCTTGAGATATGAAGATGCCAGATTGTAATTGCTTGATTTGTAAGCCAAGAAAGAATTTTAGCTCCCCCATCATGCTCATTTCGAATTCACTTTGCATGAGGTTAGAAAAATCTTCACACATCTTCTCATTTGTAGACCCAAAGATTATATCATCAACATAAATTTAACAATTAATAAATCCTCTTCAAGAATTTTCTTGAAGAGTGTTGTATCAATTTGTCCTCTTGAGAAGCCATTGTCTTTTAAAAATGAGCTTAACCTCTCATACCAAGCTCGAGGAGCTTGTTTTAATCCGTAAAGAGCTTTAGACAATTTGAATACATGATTTGGTTTTTTTTTGTTCACAAAGCCAGGAGGTTGGTGAACATAAACCTCCTCATTTAAGAAACCATTCAAAAAGACACTTTTAACATCCATTTGGAAGAGTTTGATACCTTTATGAGTGGCATAGGCCAGAAGTATTCTGATGGCCTCAAGTCTAGCAACAGGGGCAAATGTTTCATCGTAGTCAATCCCCTCTTGTTGGTTGTAACCTTGTGCCACTAGTCTTGCTTTGTTTCTTATGACTTCTCCATCCTCATTTAGTTTATTTCTGAATATCCACTTAGTTCCAATGATGGATATTTCAAGAGGATGGGGTACAAGATCCCATACCTTGTTTCTTTCAAATTGTGACAGCTCTTCTAACATGGCGTCAACCCATGATTTATCACAAATTGCTTGATCAATTGTTTTGGGTTCAATTTGTGATATCATGGCCATGTTGTTAAGATCTCTATTTAATGATTGCCTGGTCCTGATTCCATCCTCGGTGTTCCCAATGATTAAATCAGGAGGATGATGAGTTACTGTCCTCCATCCTCTTGGAAGTTGCTGAGAGGTTGAATTAGGACTGTCCTCTTCATTTAGACCGTGAGCTCTAGAGGATGAATGTTCATCTTCTTCATATTTATCCATATTGTCTAAGCAAAAATCATTAAACTCATCAAAAATAACATGCATGGATTCCTCCACATTATGAGTTCTAAGATTATATATTCTATAACCTTTGGACGATGTGGAGTATCCCAAAAAGATACTTTTATCAGATTTTGGATCAAATTTTCCCAACTGATCTTTATTGTTAAGAATATAACAATAACATCCAAATATATGAAAATAAGAGATATTTGGTATTCTGCCTTTCCATAGTTCGTATGGAGTTTTGTTCAAAAATTTTCTGATGGATACTCTGTTTGAAACATAGCAAGCTGTGTTTATAGCTTCAGCCCAAAAATATTTTTCAAGGTTGGCTTCATTCAAAATTGTTCTAGCCATTTCTTGTAAAGTCCTATTTTTTCTTTCAACAACTCCATTTTGTTGAGGAGTTCTTGGACACGAAAAATTGTGGGAAATTCCATTTTCATCAAAAAATATTTTGAAGGATTCATTTTCAAACTCTCCTCCATGATCACTTCTCACAGAAATAACATTTGTTCTTTTTTCGTTTTGAATCATTTTGCAAAAATATTGAAATGCTTCACAAGCTTCATTTTTATGTTTTAAAAATAGAACCCAAGTAAATCGTGAGAAATCATCAACTATTACAAATCCATATCTTTTTCCACTAAGACTTGGAGTTTGAATAGGCCCAAAGAGGTCAATATGAAGGAGTTCAAGATGATGATTTGTGGAGATTATGTTTTTTGATTTAAAACTGCTTTTGACTTGTTTTCCTTTGGCACAAGCTTCACAAATTTTGTCTTTCTCAAAATTAATTTTTGGAAGACCTTTCACTAATTCTAATTTTGATAATTTAGAAATAGTGGTTAAGCTTGTGTGACCAGCCCTTTTGTGCCAAATCCATTTATCCTTTTCAACAGCCATAAAACAAGATTCAATGGGCAGATTATCCAGATATAATTCATATAAATTCTTTTTTCTAATTCCAGAAAAAAATATTTTACCAGAGGATGAATGTTTAACCTCACATAAAGTGGGTTTAAAAATTACTTCAAAACCACTATCACATAATTGGCTAATGCTTAGCAAGTTATGTTTTAAACCATCCACATATTGAACATTTTCAATTTTGGCAGAATTATTCTTTCCAATGATACCTGTTCCTTTAATTTGAGCTTTGTCATTATTTCCAAAAGTGACGTATCCTCCATCCTTTATCACCAAGGAAATAAAACAATGCTTATCTCCAGTCATATGTCTTGAGCATCCACTGTCCAAGAACCAAGGCTTTCTTTTGTTGATCAGAGGAGGAACCTGTGTTAGAGGTTAGAAGTGACTTAGGTACCCATATGGAATTGGGTCCTTGTTGGTTAGTTTTTCTTTTTGTAAAGGTTTTCTTTTTGTGATAGCAATTAGATTCATGGTGCCCATGATTACCACAAAATGAACACCCCTTTTTAATTAAGTCAGCTCGTTTTTTGGCATGACAGTTTTTAATGATGTGTCCAGGTTTTTTGCAATAAGAACATTTTGGTCTATCCTCCTGTTTTTGAGGTAGAAAATTTTTTTCGTATAATTTCTGTTTTTGAGAGCTTTTGAATCCAATACCAGCCTTGTCAAAAATTCCAGATTGAGATCCCATAATTTTTTGAAAAGTCTCAATGGATTTGACAAAATTGGTTATGTCATTTTTTAGTTCATCAACCTCTAATTTTAGATTTTCAGTTTTCGTGTCCTCTTCAAGAGGATGAATAATAATGTTTCTTTTGTTCAAAGTGTTTTGTTGCTCAGACAATTTCTTATGGGATAGTTGCAAGTCCAGAATGATTTTTTTATATTTATCATTCTTCGCTTGAAGTTCCTCATTAAGTTTCTTTATCTCATAAAGTTGATTTTTAAGAAAACCACATTTATGAGATAGAGTGTTTGAGTCATTTAATAAATTGTCAAATTCTATCCCTAATTTTTCACAAGTAAGACAAGTTTTTGATGTGATTACCTCTTCCGTTTCTGAGTCAGCCATGAGGCAGAGGTTTGCTTCTTCCTTTTCATGTTCAGAGGATGAATCATCACTGTCATCCCATGTAGCCATCATGGATTTGTTTTTGTAGGTAAATCTTCTTGGGTTTCTTTTGTTTAGAGGACACTCAGTTTTGTAGTGTCCCACTTTGTTGCATCCAAAGCATGTTATCTGGCTTTTGTCAATTTTTTCCATTTGAAATGGCTTTTTGTCTTGTCCTCTTCGATTAATCATCCTCTGAATTCTTTTAGAGATCAGAGCGAGTTCATCCTCTTCTTCAGACAGAGGATACTCATCGTTTTCTGCTTTTGTAACCTCTTCAGCTCGCTTGGAGGATGGACTTTCAATTTGATTTGTCTTGAGAGCCACCATTTTTCCTTTCTTGCTTGGTTTGTCTGAGAGCAGCAGTGGTTCATGTGCTCTAAGTGTTCCAACCAGATCTTCTAATTTCATGGTGGCCAAGTCTTTAGCTTGTGTGATGGCAGTCACCATTGGCCTCCATTCTTTAGGTAGACTTCTTAGAATTTTTCTTATCCTTTCTTGAACAGAATATTCTTTTCCAAGGGATCGAAGATTGTTCAGTATGATGGTGAGTCTTGAGAACATTTCATCAATGGTTTCCTCCTCCTTCATTTCAAATAATTCAAATTCTCGTACTCCCATGTCAATTCTTGCTTCCTTTACGTGACTTGATCCTTCATGATGGATCTTCAAGGTGTCCCAAAGTTCTTTAGCACTATTGCATTCTTCAACTCTGTCATATTCTTCCCTGCTCAAAGCACACGTTAGAAATAAATGAGCTTTAGAATTAAGGAGTACCTTAGCATTTTCATCAGCTGTCCATTGTCCTTGAGGTTTCTCGTCGGAGGTTGAATCTGCACTATTGATTCTGATAACGTGATTTCCATGTTCAACCACTGACCACATGTTGTTATCTTGTGATATGAGAAACAATCTCATTTTTCCCTTCCAATGATAGTAGTCTGTACCATCAAAGTAAGGAGGTCGACTGGATGAACCTCCTTCTGGTATATACTTAGTTTTAGACATTTTCTTGTTTCTTGATCTTTTTCTCTTACACTGTTAGGTGTAGTTTTCAAGAGAACCTTGCTCTGATGCCAATTGAAGTAGCTAAAATATCACTAGAAGGGGGGTTGAATAGAGATATTTGGGGTTTTTAATTTTTCTTATGAATATGTATCCTCTGTGAGAGGATGAAGATCAAAGTAGGGTAAATTTAAAAACTTTAAAACACAGTTAAATATAAGTAGAAGAGTTTAGAGAATGACACACCAAGATTTATACTGGTTCACCCAATAAAGGCTACGTCCAGTCTTCACACACTTGTGAGTTTTCACTATGGCTCAAACTGGTCTGTCCTCTTTACGGACCTCTTTTCAAAATGTATATTCCTAGCCTCACCAGGCTTACAATTCTTTTTCTTTCTGAGTACAAAGATAACCAAGTGTAAAACAACTTGGAAATTACAGTATAAAAGATTTGAGATTGATTGTATGATCTTTCTCTTTACTAGAACTTTCTAAGAGGATACTCTAAAGATATAGTTTAGGATTTGTAGAAAGTGCAAAGAGAGGATGAAAATGATCTTCTTAGCTTTGAGAAAATTACTCTTTGTAAGTATTTGTTCTGATTTGGGCTGAAGAGATCATCTTCCTTTATAGAGGTTATGAACCTCTATTCTCAACCAAAAGGATGCATGTGACCGTTGGAGATTTATGCAAGTGTCCAAGGTTCTTGGTCTTATTTACTAAATTGCCATCCAGCTGTCCTTGTTAATATGAGTTCAGGAGGATGAGTTTGAGGATCAACCTCATACTGAAGTTCTAACCTCCCTTGTGATACGGACTTGCTTTTCCAACGCTGTCCAGGTGCAGTCTTGTCAAGATATGTATCAACTTTCTCATCTTGACTGTTCCCAAGGTAAGAGGATGAATATTGATCTGCTTATCATCCTCTTATCATTTATAGTAGGCGTGTAACCTCTTTTGCTTGTTTTGACATTGTCACATCTGTTTGTCTTCAATATGCCTTTGAATCATAATTTCTATGATCCCATATATTCTTATGAAGAAAGGCTGATCCTTGTTTATGATAATTTCTCATGAATGTCTATCCTCCAATTCAACCTCCAGTTCAGAAAACTTGTTGAATTACTTCAGATTTTTCTTCTTAATTATAGTGTTGATTTGGAACCTGTTTGCTTAAATGAGTACACTCAAGAGCATAAATTAGACATTCAAGCATAATCATAATCATTAAATAATTTTGTTATCATTAAAACTATTTGAGAGAGATTTTGTCTCAACAGTGTCATTATGCCAAACGCTACCAGCCATCCATAAACACCATACCACTCTATGTAAATCAACGTAAGAAAAATAAATGGCTACAGTTTTTAGCCATATGTCAAATCAAAACACAATACACAAGACATACCATGACTAGAAGAAGTGCCCCGTGAGAAATCCAACTCCTCCCATGTAAGAAATTTGTTATGGAATAAATGACAAACACAAGTTATTACTTTCGAAGATATTGCACACTTTTATAGAAACCTTAATGACTTTTGTTCATTTGTATTAAACTAAGTGGATCAACAAGTCTATAAAAAAATTTGCTCTTGACATGAAATAATAACTATGATAGCGATAAGAAATCCATTACCACGAATCTACTACAAGCTCGTTAAATTATCTACAACAAAAATGTTTCGCCACTCAACACCACTGTATATCTTAGATAAAAACTTCATTAAATCTCAAGCTCCCAATAAGCGGGCTACAATCTTATAATTTTTTATATAATTTGAATCTTCCTTTTGATTGATAGTAGTTATTGATTTTTCTTTGCATCTTCCTTTTGTTTCCTCAATCTGATTTCCAAAACCAATCCTTCAACTATGGTGGTGACATTAAAAATTCATATTCAAATAGAGTCAGGACGTATTAAATATTTTAAAAGTTATATTTTAATCTTAAAAGTTGGACTTCTAATAAAAAAAAGTGTAATTTTAATAATTAAAAATTATTTTAAAATATTATATTTTTATCAAATAAAGCACAAAAAACTCAAACTACTTTATTTAAATTGTAAATAATATCTTAATACAACTTAAATATAATATCGACTTCTAACAACTTAAAAAGAATCGTCTTTTTAACATTTTTTGAAGCAAATTCATCAAATACGTTTTTATATTATATTGTCTCCGAAAAAATTAGTTATATTATAAAAAAAATTTAGTTACTCATGTTTTTGGAAAGAATAACAACAAAAGAAGAAATGTTACACATCAAAGATGCTTTGAAACTTCAATCTTGTAACTAAAGTGAATGGAAAATGGAAGTTTGATCCAACAGTGTAAGCATTTTAAAACATGAAAGAGTTAATATATATCTTGACAAAAAAAAATGATAAATGACTTAAAATATTTCACCACAGATTGTTGTGGGCGCACGTTAAGACTCCATCACAAAAGATCAATTGTCTTGGGCAGATGACAAAAATATAACACAACAAATCAGCATTTAATAATTAGTATATCAATTCAATTAAATAGTCTTCATATTATACACGATACAATCAAATCAGCTTCTTAATTCCAAACTTTATGTTTTTATTCTTTGCACATATTCTTATTAATATTGTCAACCTACCAATGATAAATATATATACAATTGATCTTTTCCTATATTCATTAGATTACATAGTATCATTTATTCCTAGTTATTGATTATGATACACCCACAATATAATTTTTTTTTACAAAATCCAAGATTAATCATGTGAATGAAATTAATAGAAGTTATTATAAAAGTTAAATATTATTAATGATCTAAAAAAAGTTGATTAATAATATAAAAACTCTTTGTCCAACTTAAATTAAATTCTTATTAAAAATGATATAGATTGGTCGCCTTATGTCATACGTCCACAATTGATTTAGTTGGGTTGTATTTTTGACATGTGTCAACGTCAACAATTAATATGATTCTAACAAAAAAAAAATTAAGATAAATAATATTTTAGCTTACATTTTTTTATAAAATTTGAAATCAAGTTTTTCCAAGGACTTATACTAGGTAAGGACTTTAATTCAAGTTTTGCATGTGAAAAATTAGCCAAAGCCATTGAAGATAAAATTTTGACCATTTTAATCTCCTATTTTATGATTTGTTAGAGATTTCATTTATTTTTTATTTATGTGAATAAACATTTATAATCAATCATCATCTCTTAAAAAAAGAGAAGAAGACATACTAAATGCTATAAAAATTCAAATAAAACACAATTAATTTAAAGAAATATTTTTTCGGACATCAAATATTGACATTAAACATACTGTTGTAGCTATTTTAACATTTTTTTCACTCTCTTTGGATTAATTCAGCTAAACACAATCTCAATAATTTTATATGCTGTTTAATTTGTGTGTTCAACATATTTCATCAACTTACTATGAGTTATGAGTGTAACTAACGTCTTTCTAAAAAACTTGTGACACAAACATAACCAACAAAGCACTTCCATGGTCCACATGACCACGGCTTCAAAAATAAATGTAGATGTTAGCGCCATCTCATCGAGTAGTTGGACATTCATGACACTGCCATTAACCACCTTTTAAAGCATGCACAATGGTATTTTTCTTAAGGGGTATTTAAGTATCTTCTGCGTAGGCCTGGGATGTGTACATAATTTATTTATATTTTTTTTTTAATATATTGGTAGTTAATAAACACTAAATTCCTTCTAATAATTATAAAAGTTTATCTAATAAAATATCGATATTATTAAACTGAATATTATATCTTAGATTTGCAATTACGACCTTACAATTATGTGCGAGTTTTTTTTACTATTTTTCTATAGATAAAAAAATTTATTTTTAAATATTTTAGTACTAATGAGGATGGAATATAAGTCATTTGAAGCAAAATTTTAATGTCAATGTGTATAATGATATACTCTTAATTCTCTCGCCTTGATTGTAGATGAGCAATATACGAGTCATAGTCACATCAGTCTATTCCTTAGATTTTGAGAGTCCTGTACAAATTATAAAATTAATGTTCTATTTTTTTATAAGTTATATATATTTTTTGGTACAGGATAAGACAAATATATTTATCGATTATCAAATAGAAATAACCTTTAACATAAAATATGGGTAAAAATACTAGCAGTCATTAATTGTTTTAATGCACCGTCAAGTAAAATAAAATATCGCTGAAGAAAAGTTAAATATCAAATAAGAATTGAAAATCTCAAACAATCTAAAACCACAATATACATAAAAAAAAATTCAAAACCACGATATAATTATAGAAAAATTAGTAGTTGTTTATTTTATGAAAACATTTCTTGTTTTAATTTTTTAAAATGTGTGTTTATTTTACCTCGATGAAAGAATTTTAAAGTAAACTATTGTCATAAAGATAAAAATGAAATGTTAGTAATGTATTTATGAAAATAATTTTTTTGACGTTTCTATTATTTCTAAAAACATAGACAATTAAATGTTCACTTCAAAATCTCTTACCTCTCCGTTTTAACAAGTAAAATTAACACAAATTTTAATAAATGAAAACAAAAAATGTTTTCACAAAGTAATCAACCCTTTAGTCATAGATGTATCTATCAACTCGAACATGTAGTAGTAACATCAAACACTAGCAAAATATTCATCCACCTATTAACATGTGGAAGATGATGAGATAGTGCCTTTATTTTTCTTTAGAGTATTTGAAAGTTGAGTGCGAACAATTTAATTTGAAACACGAGAGAATACGATGTGATAATAAAACATACGAGATAATACTTTAAGATGACCAAATGATTTTTTATTTAAAATTATATGACAATAAAATTTCTATTACGCGAACTAGTAAAATGATGTCCTTGTAACTATTTAAATATTATTTTTATTGAATAATCAATGATAGGATTTCATAATCAATGTTCTTTAAATAATTGATTTCAATAGAAATCAAAGTGAGATTATTTATCCTATTTTATGACATAGTAAATCATAAATAAAATTTTAATAACTTCATTTTTTATCAGATGCAACAATAGGTCGTAGCATAAATATGTAATATTATTATATATGGTGTGCATGTATTAAAAAAACAATTAATGTATATACTATACTAACTACTAAGCAAAATAAAAATTAATTTAATACCCTTAAAAATATGGAGTCTTGAATGGTCGCCCTTCATGTTCATCTCAGTACAACCACCGACTTCTAGGACCATATTTTCGATGAAATGGAGGTGGTGATCCATATTTTCCACACTCTATTTATGAAAGAATATTAAATGAAAGAAAGTGAAAGAGGAAAATGTGAGAGGTACCAATAAAAATGTTCATATTATATAGTTTCATATATCATCATTCGAGGAATACAACCTAAACGACAGCGTATCAACATGAAAATAATATTTCGGGTTTGGTTCGTGCGAATTCAGGTACTGAGAGTGATTTTTGGTTGGATCAAATCGGCCCACGTGAATCCATTGTAAGGCCGTTAATTGGGCCGTTTAACCGCTCACCTGTTCTTAAAAGGCCCAATTCCATTTTTTTAGTATTTCTTCTTAGAAATTTTTGAAAAAAATTTAAAGATGAAAAAAATAAATTTATTCTTTTGGCAGTGCCAGTTGGGCCGGGTTGTGTCCACCCATTAGAGTACTCTATATGGTGATAAGCAAAATGACATTATTGTCATGGCACGAATCCACTGAACCTAGCTAGCTTGATAAAAAAATGTGCGATATTGAGTGAACAAGCATTAGCCATTAAGCATATAGATACACCGTGGCATTAAGGCTGCAGCTTTTTGTTGACATTGATGTAGCAGCCGGTGACGATAGAACTATGACCTCATCAAATTTGGCACCTTTAACTTTAAGTACTAAAATGGAACACAAACCACATGATGCAACAACACAAACCACATGATGCAACAACACTAAATACATTTCAATTCAATGAATCCCGACCACATAATTAAGAAAAAGAAACGTACACCCAATAATAATAATAGTAATAATGCACCAAATGTATGTCCCTACTACTAAAGCTTTGTTTGGATTCACTATAGCTCACACTATTTCTACTTAGACTCTTATGTTCTCCAACAACTATATAAACTTGATGTGGACATAATATATTGAGTATTAATCTTTCAGATCCAAGAGCCCTGCAGTCTATTGCAACCACAATAGAGATTTAAACTCTCATGTGCCATTGCAATTCTAGCAATCTCAAATCCTCAAGGAAGATCCGAATCCCATATATAGATACTTGAAGGTTCTTAACCAAATAAAAGCAAATTTAAATTGATGCCAAATATTTATGTTGGTTAATTTTTAAGCCACATAATTATCAGAAATTCTAACAATTGTCGACGATATTATTTAAAAATAATAATTTATAATCATTTTCGTTTGTATTAATAAGACAATGATTTGATTGATGACGTTTCAATATGAGAGATATATATTTATTTTATCTTATTTTTATTGAATCAGTATCAATTAAGTTACTATATCGATCATTGAAATGCGTTATTTCTAAGAACCAACATATTTTAAACATTTTTTAAGTACTATGTCATAGAAGACTATATTCTATACAAGAATTTGTCATATTTATAAATACCATCGTTACAAAATTATTTCAACATTTTTATTTTATAAGTGTTTGCAGAATTTAAAACAAACCGATACTTCCTAAGGGCGCATTTTTGTTCAGGATTTAGTAGTAAGTAGTAGGAGAATCTAAGTACACATCAAATATGGACAAAATTAAACAAATTAAAAAAGTTGCAAAACTTTTGTCTATGTATATATTTTGACCTCTTTGCGAAGGAGGATGGAACTCAAGAAAGTGTAGATTGAAGCAGTAACAATGGCATGTGTAAAAGGTTTGCTACGCAGGAGAGATGATGCCATCGCTTGCATCTATCCTTCAAGAGCATGGCTGTTTGCGTCTGCATCATATCTTCTTCGTAGTAAACCTTACATATGCAAAATCAAACACTAATTTTGTTCCCTTGGAGAAGCAATGTGGAAAAGGATAAGGTAAGTGCTATTTTCTACTATCATATTTGCTCTGTTAAATTTACAATTTCATCATGGTACAATCCTTTTAAGGCATTAATACACTTTCATATTTCCACTTTTTTATTCACATGAAGATATTTTGTGTTAATTTGTCGTTTCAATGATTAGACTAATAAATTTTTGGGGGAGTTTGTTTGACAACCTATACTAAACAAGATGATTTCTTAAGTTCAAGAGTCTTGGTGTTTTCTAAAATCATAGTTTGCATCCACAATCTCTCAACGTCACAATTCTCCAATTTGTTCGGAAATTCATAGGAGTACAAGAGTGAAAATCAAACTGTGTTTAATTTGAGAAAAGAGCTCTTTAAACGCAGCTTTGCTTTTATTATTGATATGAAAATATTAAATTATGTCTAATATGAGTAAAGAGTCACTTTTAAAAATCTTTAACATATCTTGTTTATAAATATATATTTTTATTTTATTTTGTTAAATCCACATTTGTTTGGAATACTAAATTTTATACACAAAATTGTTTTTAAGAATTTTGTATCAATTTTTTAATGTCTCATTAGTTTATGTAGATATTAACAATCACATAACAATTTGGATAATTCTTAATATGTTTGTTGGTTTTACTAAGCATCATACAAAAATTCTTATGAACATCGTGTTTTTAATTGTTTCTATGTTGGCTCGACCATCTTATATTAATTGTTTATATGTTAGACTAGATTATTGTGTATTAACTTTGCAGTTAATACAATTGTATTCTTTTTTATAGAATTTCGTTTTTTCCATGTTTTTCGTGTTCTGCTGTAACTTGGAGTGCCACGTTGTGTCATTTCATATTATCCAATTATAATTCATACTCTTTTGCTATAAACTGGACCTGTGTCATTTCATATTATTTGATTTTCTAAATTTTTCGATTATAATTCATTCTCTTTTGCTATAAATTAAGTGAGACTGTAATTTCGCGGTGTCCAACGTTTTGATTTGATTTTATTTTTGATTTATATATTTAAATGACAGATTTTAGGGAATACAAATCCCATCTAGTTAAATTCAAAAATAAGTTATATGTTGTGAGTTATTTATATTTTAATATAAAATATAAAATAAGTAGATGAAATTTACATAATTTTAATTCATTTATTATAGCTAACGAGCGCATAATTTTTTTTATTAAAATAATATAATTAAATCATAACTTAAATAAAATGTAACATAAATAATTATTAAAACATAAAATACATTAAATAAATTGATTGAACTTAAAATTTTAGACGTCACTTTATCTATTAATATCATATTAATTAATATGCAACCCTTTCACCCAACAAACAGCCAAAATAATAATAACCTTCTTTTTAATACATATTTTTTTTTATTATATATGTAACTTTTTCTTCATAATAATTACATATATATAACTTTATTATATATATATATAAAATTTGTGTTGATAAAATATGTTGTCAACGTAGATTATAACATATACATAGTACATTTAGATAAATTTTAAATTTATGACATATTTTAAATAATAAAATTTATTGTTTTAATTTTAAATGTTTTATTAAAACATGATTTGTCCTATCTACCAAAAATTGAAGATTGTATATTTGCTCATATGATTCAAATAAACT
>JBBPBQ010000003.1:49747366-49796884 GCA_037974755.1 Cicer yamashitae
ATGTGATGACATATACCAATTCAAATTTCTATAATCATATGTAAAGTTGAGACACATTATTAACCGTCATGTTATAAAGCTAATTCACTATTTAATACTACATACGTATTTAATTATAAATATCATTTAAAAAAATATTTATAAATAAAAATACCATTTCAATGTATTATATGCAATTATTATTATTTTTTTCAAAAATACCATTTATTAATACTATTAATTTATCTTTAAATATAAAAAATTAAATTTAACACATTTAAATATAAAAATTATTTTAAAAATATTACGCATTAATTATACTATCAACTTTAAAAACAGAACTGAGTGTTTGTAAAATAGAATAGTACATTATTTTCACCACTTTCTAATATTAGTAGATGAAATTCATATGTATCTGACGAAAATGACACTTTCATGATTAAATAGAATGCATATTAATATCACATGAAATATATTGTCATAAATAGAGACAATGGGTAAGATTTGCATATTACTCGTTCTACACCCACAGTTTAAAAACAAAATACTCATATCCTCATAGATATTAACTTTAGTATCTACACTTTTAATTAAAATAAATTTAAATCCAAATAATAAAGTATTACAAACTAAAATATCTTTAACTCAAAACATCAAAAAAATTCAGAATAATATTTTATGAAGTTGCAAGTCTTGGAGTGGTATTCTTCGGAATCTATAAAAAAAATTTGATATATATATTAATGGCTTAATTGCAGTTTTAGTCCTCTAGTATTACCAATTCATGAAATTGGTTTTAAAAAACGACAGTTTTGGTCTCTTCCTCAGATTTATATAGAATCATCTAGATGTATTAATTATTCATATGTCATTAATTAAATTAAAAATATGGAAAGTTTCTGAAGTTGAAAGCTAAACTTTTACGGCGTTTTATTCCAATTTCATGAGTGTTAACCATTCTACTTATGTCACGTTATTTAAAACATTTCATGTCATCATTTTTTAGTTAAAAAATGAAGGAGAGACTTAAATTGTCGACTTTTAAAATAGGGAACTAATTTTGTAAATCAGTAAAAATAGAGGAATTAAAACTACAATTAAGTCTATATTAAATTAGTCAAGTATAATTATAAAATCACGATTAATAACACAAAACTCTTAGTTATAAAGGCACAATTATTTACCTCTTCATCAAATTCTTGAAAAGGTTGCAAACATTTATCTTTCGATTCTAAATATTATAATGGTCCAATGATACCAATAAATGTTAAAACATAAAAGAAAAATAAATAGTTAAACTATATACAAATATAATAAATTAATAAATAATATATTTTTATAAGTACAAATATGGAGTGAATACTATAATACCGTACCCGCACTCATACCCGCACAATTTTACAGTAATTATCCGTTTTCATACCTATTATGCAGGTTTTTACCCTATCCATTGTGAGTTTTTTTTTTTACAGATATTCATTGAATGTGGATCTAATTGCCACCCCTAATCATAGAAATATTGTTAAAATTTGTTACTCTCCAATTCAAATCTTTGGCAGTTTTAGCATCCTCTATGTTTTTAATAATTTCTTTTGGCATCAGTTACACCCACCCATATATATATAATTAAGAAGATTTATTTTTGGCAAAAAAGTTTAAAGACACGGTGATGAAAGAACAAATCCTCGAGGATGATTGCTAAATAATTCATAACTTCAATGCGAAGAGTGTGCTACTATCAATTTTGTGGAGTATTATAGAAAAAATGGTAGTGTACAGAATTAGTTCTAAATTCACAACTGCATGGTCAAACAAACAAATGCTGATTGTCTGATCAAAACACGGCAGAATTGATCTTTACTAATATGGTGTGTGCACCGCCTTCAATAAGAGCTGGTTGTAGTCTAGGTAATATCTGCACGAGAGTAACTATCAAATGGTTGCAGTGATTTGTCGAAAAACAAACATACATCAATTAAATAATGTCTTAATCTGAGTTTTAAACCACTAAATTGTTGGAATGGAAGAATACTAGCATAGCGCATGTAACCTCAGCTTTATGAGTATTCACTTGGCGATTGACGACATAATATAATTTCATACTTAGTTCCCACAAAATAAAAAAAAATTGACCATTTGAAAGACAGTGATGCATGTAACCTCGCTTTATGAGTATTTACTTAGCGATTGACGACATAACATAAGTACATACCTAGTTCCCACAAATAAAATAAAAAATTGACCATTTGAAAGACAGTGATGAAATAACAAATCCTCGAGGATGATTCCTTATCAATTTTGTGGAGTATTATAGAGAAAATGGTAGTTACAGAATTATGTCTAAATTCACAACTGTGTGGTCAAACAAACAAATGCTGATCAAAACATAGAAGAATGGATCTTCAGTCTTCACTATTCTGGTGTGTGCACGTGCTGCAATAAGATTTAGTTGTAGTCTAGGTAATGACTGCACGAGAGTAACTATGATCTATCAAATGATTGCAGTAATTTATTGGATGACAAATTATAGGAAAAATTATAATTTTGAATATGGTGGTAATTGGTAAATATAGTTCAGATTGAGATGATCAACCAATAGTGATTAATCAATTCTTTTAGTTAATTCAACCTAAATTGCAAATTTGTTCGCAAGAATTAACATATCCTAAATTGTAACTCTCCCTTAATAAATATCAAAGGTGAAACAAAAATAAAAATGGCTGCCACACACTGATTTAGCATCATCATCTGAGATTTTATGTCCTCCCTTACGAAATACTGTCATAAAAAATCCATAGAGAGAATAAAAGAATAAATCTGAAGGGAGGAGTCTTGGTAGCATACCTCAAAAGTTGTTATAATTCTTTATCACTGTCAAGTTGTGCTTTTGCTGCTGCCTTTTCAGCTTCGTCCAAAACGAAAGTTTTCAATGATTCGACATCCCTTGAACCTGACCATTTCACCACATGCAAAAATAAGATTTGGTTTATGATCTATCACTTCTACCCTAGCATTGGTTGGGGGAAAATGGAAAGGTATAGTAGCTATTACAAATAGGTCATATAAGCCTAAGAAATATAAATCTTAAATTAGTCTATGATAAAAAACAGCATTTTTGTTTCTCTATAAATTAACAAACATGTTTCTTCCTTCAAGCCTGATAAAGTTACAAAGAAATAGAAATAAATCATAAAAAGCTTGCTATCAGGTATTTCATAGTAGTTTACCTTTGTTAAATGCAAAGGGAAAATTTTACTACAAAATGCTGTGAATCAGTTAACTTCGTAGATGACAGATGATTTGAGGATGCATACTACCTATTATTACCATAAACTCACATAGGCATACAACTACATAGACCACAAGATCTGGTAAGTACAAAACTCATTTGACCATCATCGTTCTTTAGTACAAGTAACAGGTGTGCCATCTTGCACCTTCATTCATCAGGAGAAAGTATGAGCGAGGTTTCGTTCTAAATTTCTACATTAAAAAAGATCACAATTGTATATATGTGACAATGGGGACTTTTGTTTGGTTTTCCAAACTTGATATAAAATGATGTGAACCCAGGGCCCACAATAATTAAGGTTTATAAGACGAGGCCCAAGAGGAAGGATGTGCCTTATTATCACAGTACGAGGTGATGCACCTGATCAGATTTAGGGGGGAGATGCTTGGGATGCATTTCCGGAGAGCGAGTATATGTATGGGATGAGAAGAGGGTGAGAGGCACCCTAGGAATCAATTGGGTCCTGGGAGAAAATAGGCTTTATGAATTGCTGGTAGGCCTTAGTTTGCCTTAGTGAGTGTTAGGAAAACACCACAATCGTGGTGGACTAGGAGCTACACGTTGGAGCTTCTAAAAATCACGGTGGGATGACCTTAAACTCACGATGGCGGTTGCTAACGGGTCACCACTCAACCTTAACTTTTTTCTGCATATTTTTCTGCTTTACTAGTCATTTGAATCTCTTCTTTTTGTAATTCTGTAGTCCAAGACTGATTATTATTCACCATACTCAGACCTGAACTTTCATACAATACAGTTGAATTCCTATTTTTACCTTCAATATTTCTGAGCACCTTTCATAAAAGAATTCCAAAAGAAGTTCTAGGACAAGCTTCATTCTATTGTTGTTTCTTGTTTTGAAAATTATTTAATTGTACAAAATAAAATATCAAAAAATTATTTGATGAACTATGTTTAAAGAATAAGTTTTGAAAGTTCGAAGATACTCCAACAGTAGTGGTGGTGGCAGGAACGACAATAGTGGTGGCATAACAGCAGTGGTAGAGGTGATAGTTCTAGTGGTGTGGTACTGTCGTGGTTTGAGGTGATGAATAAAAATTGATGAAAACAAGTGAACAAAACAACACAACCACACCTTATCCACTAAGTAGGGTTGGCTACATGGATCAAACAACGCCATAATATTCTGTCATATATCATATCTCTATCCAACTTATTAATCTCTAAGTCTTTCTTAATAGTTTCTCTTATAGTTTATCTAGGACTTCGCTGTCTATACAGAATCTACATGTCTCCTCTCCACATACCCAAACCACCTAAGCCGAGTTTCAACTATCTTTTTAACGAAAACTGAACAAAACATAAACTAAAAAAAGTTTCCGATTTTCTACTAAAAAGATTGAATGTTGAGGGCAGGCTGGTCTATTCTGTTTTTATTAAAATGTTTTCTATTTTCATTTCCCATTTTCAATTTATTTTACAAAAATACCACCTTGTATTCATTCTAATTTCTGTTTTCAAATAGTAGTAGTTCAATCTAAAACAAAAATCCGTTTGCAAAATCAGTAATCAAACAGGCTCCACCTTAACCCAACCAGGAACCATGGATATAAGCAAACATGAAACATCAATGAGTAAATAAACATTGTGTACTCACTCCTCTTACTTGGACATCGCCCTTACAACACACATGACACTTGACATGCATTATTAAACATTTTTTTAGTGAAACATAAGACTATTATTTTGTGGAATATAGGTACTTATGATAGTTTTGTCTAACAAGTCATAATTGTTCGAGGGTTTGATCTCCATCCTCAGCAAAATACTAACAATATTAACAATACTAATTACTAACATTGCTGTTGCACAAAAAAAAATTATATAGCCATTCAAAGTGGGCAAAATACTAACAATATTAACAATACTAATTACTAACATTGCTGTTGCACAAAAAAAAATTATATAGCCATTCAAAGTGGCCTGAAAGGTTGATCTTGAGCATGTAAATCCAATAAAACCTATATATTTTACAAAAGGGAATATTCCAATTAGTGATTACCTTGATATTTAGCAACTTCTTCACCGTCATAGAAAACCTTAAAGGTAGGATATGAGTGAATATCAACTTTAGAACAAACAGCTTTGTCGGTGCCGCAATCGACTTCTCCAATCTCTATTTCATCTTCATTTTCCATTGCCTTCCCCATATCATCCCACAATGAACCCAGATTTTTGCTGTCACAAAAATCATTATCATTTTGCAAAAAATCAGCAAACAGTTTTTTCTTTTAATTTCAAAAAACAAAATATAAAAATAACATAAAAAGAGCATGTTGATCATCAAGTTTAGATTACTACAAAGTGTATAACAGAATTAAATTAAAATAATTACCAATGCTTGCACCAGGGAACGCAGAATTTCACAAACCATGCAGTATCTTTCTCCTTTATCTGGATACCAAATAAAAATTGAAATTGAAAATTGAAAATTTAAAACAAAAAATCCACAAAAAAAAAAAGAAATTAAAATTATAAATGAACAAAAAATCCCCCTAAAACACAAACCCTCAAAATAAAACAATTTATATCCCTATCTATTAGAGACTATAGAGGAAACCTGCAATTAGCAATAGCATCGATGGAATATTAGTTGGAATAAAAAAAATGAACAAAATAAAGAGTTGAACCTTATCGGAGAAGGTGTCGGAGGTTAAAGTGATGACTTCGGAATGGGTGGGGATTGAAAAGGAGAGGAGAAGGATACATGTTGTTGTTAGAATTAGAAGAAGAGATGATGATGATGATGATTCACTGTGCGTGCGGCGAGTTTTCATGATCTATGATTTGATTCTTTCTCTTCTGCTACGCCACCGCAAAATTTCCTCTCTAGATCTTGCAGGATGTATCCACGTGCTTTGCGCGTGATTATCAATATTTATGCTCATACAAAAAGTGATTTTAATGTTGAATAATTTTAGAGGTTATTTTTAAAGATTTTTTTAAAGAAGTATATATATATTTTAAAATAATTAATTTTGTTAGAGAGTTGAATATCTCTTTGTTAATCAATTTTTCTCAAACTAGCTTACAACTCTCGAAAGAAGTGTAATCTATTTTGTATGTTTTCAACTGTAGTGAAAATTATTTTTTTTTTTTAAATAAAACTGTTATGAAATTTTGTAATAATGTTATAATCTTAATACTTCAATCATTATTTTTATTCAAATCAAGTTAAATCATTTCATTATCAATAGAACTCGAAATATAATTGAGTAGCGAATAAAAATCACTGCAAAAAACGTAAAAGATAAATATTTTTGTTAACATATGAATATTGTCATTAGTTTGTCGCATAGTTATAAGTAAACTTAAAAATTGTTGTGATTAGTTAAAATGATTCTACAAGATGTAATTATAGAGCCATGCTCCGATAAGTTAGATTTTACATTGAGTACGTCATGACAACCTACTTTTAATCAAATTAAAATATGACATTTCTAAGACAGAAACCAGAATCCAATCTAGAGCATGCAACAAACCCAAAGCTTCATATTTTTTTGCTGGGAGTTGCATCTTCTACCAATTTGTCTTTTTTTGCTGGGAGTTGCATCTTCTACCAATTTGTCTTTGCAATGACAAATCTACATTATCACCTTTTACGTATATTTAGTGAAATTTATTGTTTATATTAAGTTATTAAGTAGAGTAATTCATCACATAATTATTTTTAGAGTCAACAGATCTCCACCTTATTGTTATAGTATATATGATGTAGTATGTTAAATAACTTAATGACAATATGTATATCACATCATACAAACTAATTTGTATGATTAAATTTTGGTGAACACTCTCATACTCTAAAATTTTATTAAATATAATATTAAACATCCAATCATTCAATGTCATGTTATTTTTTTAATATTTATTTGAAATTAAATTTAACTTTTGAACTGATTTTGTATTCGAAGTATTAATACTCAACAAAACTTCGAAGTACCAAAGAATTTACTTTAAATTTTTGGATATTACAACAATAATAAACTTAAAAAGACTACTCATTCAAAATAATTATAACTACTACCTAAACAAGTATCAGCAATTCCTTCCCCTTTTGAGCATTCTTTCTCCATTTCCTTCTTATTTACCATTATTAGGACTAGGTTTGATATGAATGATGTAGAAGATTAGGGATTCAGTTGATATGAGAAAGAGGATTATGAATTTCAGTTCATAATTAAAGAAGATTAGATATTTTAATTGATATGAGAAAGAAGAAGAAGATTAGAGATTTTCAACGAGGAAGAAAAGAATCCACAAATATAAAGAGAAATTAGTCCAACAAATAGCAATAAAAATTTAATCCTACAAATTAGCACTTATGATATGACGTGACAATAACATAATGAAAGTCACGTAAGTATTTAATGTGTCACCTATATACTCTAACGGAAGCAATTAACATAATGACTAAAACAATCGACTTCTTACAATTTTAATGATATTTTTGCTTAATTACAAATTTCATTGACTAAATAAGTCAAAAAGAAAATTTCATTAACTAAAATGGCTCTCTAATACAATTAAAATAAAATGAACTTACATTTTGAGCTAATAAGTAAAAGTATATCAAGGTTATATATTTTGTTTGTTTTTAATTACTATGCATCGATAATGTAAAATAATCTTAATTTTACATTGTTATTCAATTAAATGACACTTTTGTAACACATTTTTTAAATATTTATATAGATATTTATATGATGAAATATGATTAAATTTGTGTGAAAAATAATCAAGTGGTTAAATTAAAGTAGTTTAAAATCTAATCTCTCTAATAAATGTTATAAAAATCAAACAAAACATCAAAATAGAGAGACCTCACGATCATATATAGTTTAACTATTTTAAATTGTTGGAACTCGATCAAAACTATAATCAAAAATAATTAAATTGTAATAAAGATAGATACAAGGTTCAATCAATTGAACCATTCACTTCATTTCAATTTTTAAAACATTTAACCTTATTTTCAGAAGGAGTGTCCAAATCAATTGAACTATCAACTTCAGTTCAATTTCTTAAAACATTTAACCTTATTCTCATAAGGACCGCCCAAATCTAAATGTTCCTCTAATAACCTAATCTAATAAAATAATTAAAAGCCCATAATCATGTCATAATTTCTGACAACCTTTGTAGGAAGCCTCTCCAAATCCAATTTGTTGCCATAATTTTGTTTAGATTCAGTCCATGGGGTAGGTAGTATGACAGCCTCATGTTGTGCATTAAGAATGTGTCTCATTGTATCCTCACTCACTCCAAAAGCAGCAGCAAGCTCAGGTCCCATCATAGTCTTCATGAGTGAAGTAGCACCCACCAAAAATTGTGGCTTGTTCTTCCTTGATGAAGTGGTAAACCCAAAGAAATCTAGTGGTTCATTCTTTGATGCAATTTGGCAAAATGCAAAGTACCTTGGCACAAAGAAAACATCCCCTTCTTTTATATGAGTGTCCATTGCATTGCTTCCATTGGGAAATACTATTTGGATTCTACCTGAACCTTTTACCACCATGCCATACTCTGTTGCCCTTGGATTTACATGGGGTGTCATCATTGATCCCTATATAGATTCAAATGACACTTTCTAATAAATAAATATGATTTACATATTACATAGTTTCTTATTTTATTGATAATGAAGAATTATTGAAGACTTAAATCATCATGTACAATTATTGTATAATGCATTAATTGCGAGAGCCTTAAAATATATTTGAATAGAGATATCTCATAATCTATTGAAGACTTAAATTGAGATACTCTATAACTATTGTCAGGTGTAGCAGTTGCAAGGAGCGTTATATTATGTAAGGACCAGAATCTTTCATAATTTAATGGTTCTTGCAACTGCTGCACCATACAGCAGCGGCTGAGAAGATTCAAACACTTTAATCTAATAGTCTAGAACCAATTGCATTGTAAAGTCAATTATAAAAGATCAATTTTAGGCTTGCGTACCGGTTTGAGATTGACGTGATAAATGCCAATGCCAGAAGTTTTGAGTGGAGAATAATCGGAACCGTCTAGAGCAACGCTCCAACCATAACTGTTTTTAAAATCTGGTTTTCTGTCGTAGAGGTTGCATGAGTGAGGAGATTTATGGGAAACTTTGTCCTTTTTGTTCTTTTTCATCTCATCCCCAAATACTGATTCCAAGAGCTTCCTCCAAGACCAACTCGGTTGTGGCTTTTCTTCTTCTTCGTCATCATCTTCATCTTTTTCTTGATCTTGCACCAGTTTCTTCAAGTGGTTTAGTTTTTCATCCTCTTTTAGTTGAAGAAACTTGTTCCATAAGCTTGAGGCACTGACATGTGAATCACCTATGTGCACAATTGGACCCTCATGTTGTCTTGTGAAGAATTTAATCAACTCTGCTTCTGATGCCTGTGAGTTAGTTCATTGTTAAACACATTAATTAATTTGCTACTATCTCATGTCTATGTTAGAATATTGTGTTTCAAATTGAAGACGTGTTTGGTAGTTATCCAACACGCTTTGGTGTCTGACACGACACCAACACGAGAACAATATTTATACTATATTCAATCACTTTTATTTTATTAAATATGAAGTTGTTATTTTGTTAGCTTACATTAAAAGCAGTTTCTAGGATTCGAGGCTCGAAACCGGAAAGTACTGATACCGGAGCTCCTCCTCCAATATAGAAAGACTGCAAACATATAAACAAACCATAATATATGCATGGATTAGCAAGATAAATCAAATCAAATTATTTATAAAGCACCACTAAAGTATTGATTAATTATACAAAAATGCATATACATACCTGGAAAATACCTATTCCCAAACTCTCTGAAGGATCGATGCTGCAGATAATGTGAAGCTTTTGACCCTTTCCAATATTCAATAAATAGAATGCAGAACCAGCTGGAATTTGATACACATCCCCCTTCTTTAATTCCCTTTCTGCTAGTTCATCCTCATATATGAATCCCACCCTTGCTTCCCCTGAAATCCATTTCCATGTTAACTCCTAAATTCTCAAAGATTTTGAATTATAGCTACATCAAGGTTCTCTATTAATGTGTTAAGTTTCATAATGCAACATAATAAGCATCCTGTTCATCACAATTTGCAACATAATTATATTGCATTTAATCCGCATATGCATTGTCACACTATTTATCTCGGATGTGTCGTCGGACACTAAACAGGCCTTAAATATGAAGTATTGGTGCTGTATTAATGTGATTGCAATTTAAAATCTATGCCGTTAAGTTTGAGACAAATTCTAAGGTGGGTGTGGTACATTAGACAGTAATTAAAAGTCATCAGAAACTTTAACGATAATCTACGGCACTTCTCATAAATATTAGTTAACAACTCTTTTCGTCTTTACAACTAACACATAAATTTTTTTATCGTTAATCATCGTTAGAATTTTAAATAACTTTTTAAACATTGATCAACTGTGGACCACCTATGAAGGTGATACACCGCAACATCATAGTAGTTTGGTTATACAATACTTGTCTAATTCCTTTTCTTCCAAATGTAAAGAAGCACAATCTATACTAGTTTTACTCATGTCCTTTCAATCTATTAATATTTTCTTAGAGGATGTGTAAAAGGGATCACTCTATGTTACCTGAACGGACAAATATAATGAGAGTGGAATCAAGATATTGAGGAACAAAGAGAGAACTTGGTTCCATATTAATGAAGCCAATGTGCAAGCGTCTCTCAGAAACTCTACCACCATAACTCTCCAACACTCTCATCTCCCCTGCATCAGTCTTCACCACACGCTTTGAGTTTTGCAACAAAAACAATTTCTCTGGCATTTGAGGCCCATGATCTTCTCTATCTTCATTCTCCATCTCCCACAACCCCTTTGTCATGGCCACACCATGACAAAGAATAAGAAGCATGATCAAAAGGGTTTCTCTGTCTCTCATGATTCTTTATTTGCTATTTTTTGATTGCTTACAATTTGAAGTTTTGAGTTATAAAGAGAAACAATGAGAAAATATTTATTTATTATTATAATAATAAAGATACAAGAATTTTGAGGGGAGACATGTGTCAGCCATGTAGAAATTTGGGGAGCTTGCTAGCCATGTATTGTGCATATGGAATGGAGTTGACATGTCTCATGTGCTCTAATAGAGAGAAACATTCGATGAAAGAAAAGACAGAGTCTTACGATTGAAAATTTCTACTATTTCAATACTAGTGTCTTGCTTAATATGACTTGTACTCCTTTGTAACATTTTCCTTCTTATTTGGTGTTTTGGATTTAGAAAATGAATTCAAATTGTATTTAAAAAAAATGAATTCAAAAGTTTGATAAGGTAATCTTCTGCTTTATTTTGATGCTCTTAATATTGGAGTTCAAGAGGGAATAAGAAATTTTACATTAGATTGAAATATGAGTATGGAGCAACATTTAAAAACCATATTTATATATATAACTAATTAATTTATGATATTTTAAACATATTTCAAGAAATAATTCAATGATGAGGTACGATAGTAAAATATTATAATTAATTTAATAATTAATCATATAACACATGTTTTTTTTATGTACTATATTATTAAAATTACCAAAGAAGCATGATCTCAAATTTATCAAGTATGAAATAACATAAACTTAGACAAACATTTAGGATCTTTATCGCGTTGGTTTATCCAGGATAATCGAAATATTTGGATTCATAACTAATGATTGGTTATCTCAAATTACAAAGAAACGAGACAAGCAACAAATATTTATTGATTTATATATGGCTCTTTCTCAATTGGAATTCCTTATATCTAAACATTCTTTAAATATAGAAGATACAATATATAGAGTGATGATTAATTAGGGTTCTCATTATTTTGAAATGGACCATAGACATCCACTTTGTGTCATATCAATTAATTAATTATTTTTTAGCTCAATTCAAGGTCACGATCAACTCGATTCATTTCAAAGCTCGAATCAAATGAATCAAAAGATAAATTTTTTTAAAGGAACAAATGTGATCCTTCAACTTTAAATTAAAATTAAAGTATAAATAAAAATTAATTAAATTTTTTGTAACTAAAGCCCATAAAACTGAAACTAGGTTCAAAGATCAATCTTCTTACATAAATTTTCTCATTACTCTTGACTATCTCATTTGATGGTGCACTCCTTATACATGAGAAAATAAGAGTGTAAGGGAGTATATATATTTTCAATGTGTAATTTCAATAATGAAGTTGGAGATAGTTTCTTGAGTGTGAGATTTAAGTGTTGAATACAACTAAATAACCAACTTTGAATAATAATATAACACTAAAACAATTTTATTTATTTTCATGGCATAAATAAGAATTATATAACTTGTTTCTAACTTTTAAATGACATGAATTTTTTTGTGTGACTAAAAATGAAATGAGTTTTATCTCATCACAATATTTACAACTCAAAATATTATCACCGAAAATAGTTGATTTGAGCAACAAATGCAATATTTTACCTTAGACTTATTGACGATTTTTTTTACTATGCAATATACTGAATTTGATTTTCCTACAAAAAATAGAGTTGTATGTATTTTTAGTAATTTTCAAATGATATAAAAAAAACGTCTTAATATTAATTTTTCAAATGATTTTATTTCGTTTCAAAATAACATTTACAATGTGTTCAACATCATCTTCGTGCATTTTAACACTTACTCCTAAATTTATTTTTTTGTGCAACTATATATATAGTTGGTTCATGAAACAAACAAGTCGAATTATGCATAACTCAAGTTCAACTCATTTATTTAACGAACTTAATTTTTAACTCAAGTTCGACTCATGAACTAAGTTCAATAAACTAATTGTCAAAACGAGTGTCAAACTATTTTCAAGTTGGTTCGATTTATTAGCAATCCTAAATATAGCACATAACTTTGAATAAGAAATCATGGCTATGTATAGTTATAATCAAATGCAACATGTGAGACATTGTTATGGCCCAAAATAATAAACATCAAGTTCAAATTGAGTAGAATTGGGTTTGAAAAGAAATAGTGTTATTGATTTTACCTCTTCAAATTGGATCACTTAGCTTTATTATTATTATTATTATAATTATTTTTTAAATTTCACCTTGAGGATAAGTTATTTATATAAGATTGATTGGATGTTATGACCCAAACATATTAAGTATTAGATCAAAATTTCATTAGATATTTAGTTTCTAGAAAGATCTAAGTTGATTCATTATGATGAATTATTGATTAGTTTATTAAAAAATATTATCTCTTCTACTATAAATAGAAAATTGATGATTATAATAGCCACAAATCAATAATGGAAAAAGTAGTTATTTTATAATAGTTTAACGATAATTTATTAGTCTTCTTTAATGTATTTTATCCTCCATTAATGTACTATAACAAAGGTATATACAGCCATGCTTGATTAGGGCGTAAACAGTAGATTAGTAGTCAAACAACAAATCACGACACTAACCTTAATTAAAAACTTGATATAAAAACAAATAATTAAATCATATCCGACGAAGGATATATATTCTGCAGAACATGGTTATAAAAAATATATACATAAAATTTTCTTTCACTCATATTTACATTTTTCAATTGATTTACAATTCTCTGACGATATTTTGAATATATTATAAGATCTAAGTTTGATGTACATTGAAAATATAAAGTCTCAGTTTGAACTATTATCCATCATAAATCCATATTTTAAGATCTAATCCGACATTTTTAAAAGCTTGGCAAAAAATAGTGAAATGCAATTATTTTTCTACCGAAAACACTACTGTTATAAATTAAATTATAGATAAAGTTTTTAAAAAATAATTATTTTTTTAATTCTTCGATAAATATTATTCATAGTAAAATTAATGATCAATTTCACCTTATAGTTTCAATATCTGAATTGACGGAGTAAAAAGAAAAAGTCTAAATTGACATTATATTTTCTTTGTTTATTGTTTTTATTTTATTGAAAAATGACTTTCACCAACTAACAATTCTTAGGACCACTAATCAAATAGAAAAAAAAATAAATAAATAAAAATAGGTGTTGAATGAATATCTTAAGAAAATTAAAAGGTACATAAGTACTCATTCAAAATTGACTAGTTAACGGATTGTAATTATATGTCACGACCTTGTGCAAATCTACTTTTTAAGTCAATAAAAAGCTACTACTAATGTGTTTCCCTTCACACGTAAAAACTCATTGCATGTTTGATCAAAGAGAAGTTTTTATTTGTGGTCGAGAAAAATGGAACATCAATGAATTGCCGACACGTGACATTGTACTTTTATGGTGCCTTGCTTTGGAATGAGCTCACGTGGGCAGCACATGATTTGAACTGTGCCCCCCCCCCCCACAAAACTTTGATTACAGTTCCAAACAGGCACGTGTGCTGATGATTATATTCATATGCTCACTTAACTACTTAGTACTTCAGTTAAAATATTCCAAGATATGATTTGTAGATTTTTAGTAAACGTAATTATATTCACTTTTTGTAAGAGGTTTTGCAAATTAAAAGAAATTTTGATTATTATTTGACATGTTTGCATTAAAATGAATTTTGACCTGAAGAGGTGAAGTCACCATCAAATCTATTATTCAATTCAATTATTTGTATATATTTAAATATAAATTATTTTATATTTAATTTATTTTTAATTAAATAAATTTTTAAAAATTAAGTTATTCAATATTAAATTTAACCACATTAGTAGAATTACAAACACACTTAATATGGTGATAGACATATAGTTTAGTGACATTGAAATAATAATTAGGTTTAAATATGTATTTAGTTTCTGCAAATATATCATTTTTTTTATTTTAGTTCTTGTAAGTTTTTTTGATTTGAAGTTAGAGATCAAAGTCGTTCGTCTCTAATTTTACAGAGACTAAATTCAAACAAAAAAACTTACATGAACTAAAATCAAAAAATGATATATTTGCATGGACCAAAAACATATTTAAGCTTAATAATTAATTTGAACATGTGTTTTTATTATTGTCTCCATCTTTAATTATAAGTCCTTTTAATTTAAAAGAAATTGTATTCCTAAATATAAGTTTTATTCAATTTACTAAATATATCATAGTTGAAATACAAGTAAAGTTAAAATAATATAACATAGTTGAGTATTAAAATGATCTATCCCATAATTATAATTTTTTTTTTCTTTCAAACAAACCAACATTTTTCATATACAAATGACAGTTTAAAAAGGTCTACATACAAAATAAATACATTTAATTCATCACCTATATTTCTTAGTATATGTAAAAATAGTAATAAGGGTTTATAAAATGGGACACGGAGTAATAAATAACCAATGGCATAGATTTTCCAAAATGAGAAATAGGAAAGTAGACGGAACATTTCCGGCCAAATAATTTTTTAAGTTTTTCTTCCACTAGTTTTCAATTAAGGAAGCTTCTTTTGAGTTTTTTTATCTTAAATGATAAATTTCACTATAATTAATTAACACAACTATGAAGTTTTGGATTTGAACTCCGACAAGATATTCAATCTAATAATATCGACATTTGTCAATTGAATTAGAATTTAAAGACAGTTTATTTTGACTTTTGTCCACGCTTGTTTATTCTCTCCAAAACTATTAACATGGAGTAAATAAAGTTAAAAATCGATGTTAATTGCCATAATAATTGACTTTTATGTACTATACGTAAATCATTAATAGTGAATTTCAGTTAGCTATACTTGGTTGTTGTTCAATCTTCCACCTTGACGTTGTCTAGATTTGTCTTTTTAATTGACATGCTATATATTAGAATGAAAATTTGTGTTCTGGTTGAACTATAACGAATCCAAAGCCACAAAGTCAAAAAAACCCATCGAAGAGGAAATTAAGCACTCATAAGAGAACAATTTTTTTAATGATTATAGTAGGTGACCAAAACTTAAAGGTGTTCAAGATTCAAAATATCACCGGACACTCAATATTGCAAAGATTAAATGGGTGAAAAAACATCCAACTAGATCAATAAAATAAAAACATCCATTTTCGTATCAATTTTTTTTAATCTTGTATAGGATGTGCAGTGCACTAGATCCCAAATATCATTATTTTCTCCATAACTTCCTTTTATAGAGGGAATTAATCTATTTCTACATAAAGTTCTAAGTTATATATTATTTCTAAATTATAATTGATTCCTTCAACTTCCCCTTAGGAGAATGTCATAAAAACATTTTTTAAATGCCTTATAAAGTTACAACATGATATAAACTATCAATAGTTCTCATTAATTTTTCATGTCCAAAGAGGCTCCCAAGATGAGCTTAGGCCAATATTGTTCTCCTCAAAGAAATTGAGGTTGTTTTGATAGTCAATATTGTGGCTAGGACTTGAAATGAAGTTGTCAAATGATTGTTGTGGTGATTCTTGTGGAGTTTCTTCCATTTCCATATTGCAAATCAGAGTCATTAGATTAGCTTGTTGAAATTGCTTGTTAATAATATCAGCTTGTGTCTTAGCTAATTGTGCTTGAAGCTCATCGATTTGCTTTTGAAGGTGACAAATTGTGCCTGCACAACCATATACTGGATCTCTTATTCTTGCACTTGCCTCATAAACCATGCTGCTCACTGCATCAGCTCTTTGAGACTCTGGAATTTCCTAAAAGATCAAAGAGAATAATTTCATTAATTATAACTATTTGGTCCCACCATATTTTTTTCCCCACAGGTACAACTTGATGAAATTTGAAATGTGGTTCACCGTGTGATTGGAGACTAAGATAGGCTGCAGTCAACAACTCTTACTGAACTGCAATCAGGCAAATAATCGCATATGAATCGTAACGATTCAAATTTTAAGTTCGAATTGTATATTTAAAAATAATGAAAATTCAAATTTAAAATTCTGATTGTTTAATTTTGATTGGACGGTCTAAATGTGTCTGACTACACCACAATTAACTACAGTACATCCAAATTCTATTACAGGAGACCAGCTAATACTAGACTCGATCCTCCTTCTTTGTTTACACTATAAATAGGCTCACCACATTTATATAGAAAAATTATGAAATTACTTAATTATGAAATTGTTTTTTTTAAATAAAAAATCTTGACAAATTAAAAGTGTGTATTATTAAACAGATTTCTTATTATAATTAATTGAGAAGGCCCGCAAGGTATATGCTAAATTTAGGTTGTTGAAAACTCATTGATTTGAGGCCTTTTGTCACCAAGAAAAAAGGGGTTGATTCACCGAATGAAAAATGAGAGAACTTCTTATGAAGAACTCTAAAACCGTTAAGGTTTATATGTGGAGAATATAGTCCATGATGTGTCAACTCAAATTGTTGTTGTTAAATAAAATGAATAAAAAAATTATCTTCATGATGGCTTATATGTGGATAATATAGTAGAGTGTTATTGTTAAATAAATGAATAAAAAATAATATATGCCATTATAATTGCTGTGTACTATTTATATGTCGTAGCTGTCAAAGTTTAAGGGAATAATTCAAAATTAGGTATTCCATTCAATGGAGATTAGTCTTATCATCTATTTGTCCCCGTGAACATGCCATATATAGAATAATTATGACGTGGTTGACAGTGATTAATCCTTTGTTTTTTATTACCACTTCTCAATTTATGTCTCTTCATCAATCAATTTGACACAAAAAGGAAAAATCATGAGTGATATTATATACAGAGCATGATGCGGAACTTTAGCTAATGCCTATTAGTAATTTACTGAATAACCATGTACATATGTGGCAAAAAATTGTGCAATATCAATACTACATAAAAAAGTTTAGTAATATTTGATGATAGATAACTTTTACCCACTCATTTCACATTTTATTTTATTTTTATTTTTCTCTCAAACTATCTATGGAGTGTTTGGATGTTGATAAATAATTTTTTCATAAAAAATATCAAAATGTACATATTGTCTTAAAAAAATTTAAAAATAAAGATAGGTGATTTTTTAGTGTTTTAAGCGCATCTTTAAAGCTATAATAATTTTGATGAAATCACAGTAATACTATATTTTTGTTGATGTTATTAAGTGAAGTTTTAAATTATAGTTACAATGTGATCAATCAAATTTTTTCGTCATTTCAAATATATATTAAATATGACGTGGAAAAGTAATAATCATGTAATGTGAATTAACTAAGCCTATATTTAAATCAATGATGAATTTGTCAAAATTACAATAATATCGTAATTTTATTGAAACTCCAAAATTTAGTTTATTTCTAAATCACACTGGCTAACTGAAATTTTAACATTTTCACCGTGGATCCGAACAAACATATTAATATATTAAAATTTTGCAGGCCTATATATCTACTTTGCTAGTGTGGTCCTGTAATGAAAATAACTACCTGTAATATCTTGATGATGTTGCTGGCACCAAATACTCTATGAGCAGTGGTAAATTTGGCAGGTTGAGTTGGAGGGAAGTAAGGTGCCAACACACATTTTTCAGCACATCTTCTTCTCAAAAACTTGCAAGCAGCACAAGGACTCATCACAACTTGTGGAGAAGTTGAAGAGTACTGAGAAAATGTGTTTGTAATTTTGTCACTCTCCATGTTTTTTTCTCAAACTTGTGTATTTTGTTGTTTTGTATTTGGTATCTAGCAAACTGTTTTTTGTGTGGTTTTTTTTAGGGATACAAAATTGGGGTTTGAGTGTGAGTTAGTAGTGTGTGTGGAGTTTGGTTTAAGAAGCCAAAAGAAGAGTGCATTAATTTATAGAAGAAAAAAAAATGTTATTGTTGAAATTAGTTAACTAACGTGGCTGCATTACCTCTTTTATGTTCCCACTTCTCCGTTAGGTGTTTGGATTGTGATGCTTTTATTTGGCAGCTTGTATGAAAACTCTTCCCAACTTTGAAAATATCCATTTTCCTCACATATATTCTACTTGTTCCTTTATTTTATTTTTTCATTTACTTTAATCTATAACTTTATTAATTAAAAATAGAAATAATAATCACATCAAGTAAGGGAAAATACTTGCGTTATATGCCTAACTTACCTAGCTAGGCCTTTTAAATTTGACTATTCTTGATGAGAAAAATAAACACATGACCATGAGTCTATCTATTATGAGCTACATGACTTATTCATCCTCCAGCTTTATTGGACTCGGATCATAGTAATTCCAACTCAAAAAACCCAAAAATTCCACTCTAATTATTAACATGTTTAAACACAATAACTTCTAATTTGTGCAAAACAAATGGGTAGATTCATTAGACATTAAAAGCATTAGTCATTAACTTTTGTTTGTGTTTCATATTTTCTCCTCTTACCGTCATACCTTGTCAATTACTAGTAGCATAGTAAACGATACAGTACAATGTATAGCAGCTTAAAAGGATAAAGCGTAAATAAAAATTTCCTCAAAAAGAAAATAAAAACATGAATGAAGATATTCTCATTTAGACAATTACTGATCATAAAAAATATTTCTGTTTCTATTGTGTATTTTTATTGATAAATATTATTATTATTTCCATTTTATGTTCTTAAAAAAAAATATCACTAAACATGTCATAAAATTTAAATATTTAAAACTGAAATCAACAGTAAATTAAACATTTTCAGCAAATAATGAGTTCATGATTTGAGTACAAGCTAGTCAAGACTTAAAATAGCGTTTAGAGCATTATAATGGTGAGTGAGTAGTTGGATTCTTGAGTATCTATTTGTACAGTTGTTAAATGGATCGATTTGACTCGACCTGATTTAATTTCATAGATTTGATTACATAAATGGATTCGATTAAGTTGATTTGTATTAAGCTAGTTTGTTTGCTATTGTGTTGTAAATTATTAAGCTCAATTCATTCATTATGGATTATGCGAGTCAATGGTCATATTCCAATCTATCTCAATTTTATTTTTCTATTTTAGTTTATTTTTCAATTTCAATTTTTTATATCACTTTGTTATAGTAATTTCACACAAATATTCATTTAACGAGAAATGATTTGATGCATGTATAAAACTTTTTTTAAATATAAAATAAACTCAATTTATTTCCCTCAATTGAAACAAACTAATAATTTTATAAATTTTAAAAGTTTTAACTAAATGTATTTATATTATTAAGTTTGACTGGTCCAAATTTTTATTAGATTTATTGAGCTATACAAAAAAGATACAATTGTTTTTAGACTTATTTTTTATTCTCCAACACATACTAAAATATAAGCGAGGTCGACCCATTAAACGAGATTTATTTTGACAATTTTATTTATTTAAATTAATAAAAGTTAATGTATTTTTTAGACTAAATACATGAATTTTAATTAACTTAATTGTCTCTAATATTTAAGAGAAGAAATAATATTAATTTTGGATAGATCTTATATGTTCTTAAGTTTTTTATATATTTTTTAAAAAATAAATAAAATATTAAACGTTATGCTACCTTTTAGATTTGGTTTTGGGGTTGTGTTAATCCAATAGAGACAACACCACACCACTATGATGCTATGTAGTTACTGAATTTCATCTAGTATCGAATTCAGTCCGCTTTAAAAAATTATAAGAAAGTTATTCACAATTACTTCTAAATTTCAGTCTATTAAATATGTCAAACCTAAAATTTTAAACAAAAAATTAGTAAAATATGCATGATTAATACTAATTGATCGTAATATAACTTGTGGATAATTTTTCTATAGCAGTCTAGAATTTATCAAAAATTTATAATAATGTGAAAGTGTAAAGATGAGGAATGGGGTCTCTACTCTCTAGTACAAAGAAAAGTGCACAGCCAGTCAGCCAATGCCGCGTTACTCGTAAGTCGTAAATATGGTCTACACTTAAGTAATGACTAAACTATATGTTGTATCTAAGTATCTAAGTCATGTACATAATTATTGCCAAGTAGTAGCCAAGGTTTGAAATTGCAAATGGTTTGTTTAATCTTGGGGGTCCAAATCTAAAAGGTATAGTATTATTTATAATTAGTGAGAGATATTGGAATTGGAATATTTTTTTAATGCTCCCAAATATTTGTTGGAACAAAGAATAGTGCGCAGTGGGTAGAAGAAAGAAGAAAGAAAAAGAATTGCAGAAGCAGAAGATTGATCTTTCAGTTCAGGATTGATCTCTGCATTAATCTAGGATTGATCCTGGATCAATCCTCACAGCAAAAAACTTGTTATTCACTTACTGTCAAAATTACACAAATACACATACAAGCTGTTAGTTATATAGGCCTGTTACATTATGATGCAATGCACTTAACTAACTAACTAACTAACTAACTAACTAACTATATCAACCCTCTAAATGGCAATTATGAATTAAACTCAACACTTCCCCTTAATTCATAATTGTTGTACATTTATAACACCAAGCTTCTTTCTCAAAAACTCAAATCTTTCAAGTTTCAAAGCCTTTGTGAAACCATCTGCTAATTGCACTTCAGTTGGGCAATATTGCACTTCAATCATTCCATTGTTCACTTGCTCTCTAATGAAATGGAACCTTGTATCAATGTGTTTACTTCTGCCATGTGAGATTGGATTTTTAGCAAGGCTGATTGCTGACTTGTTATCAATTCTGAGTTTGAGAGGCTTCATCACTTCACACCTTAGTTCCTTCATCACTGAATTCAGCCATATTGCTTGACAAGTTGCAAATGTACCTGTTATATATTCTGCCTCGCACGATGAAAGTGCAGTCACTGGTTGCTTCTTTGTACACCAAGATATGGCTGCCTCATTGAACTTGAAAACATAACCAGATGTACTCTTTCTATCTGTGATGTCTCCACACCAATCACTATCCGAATATCCAATGAATTCACTTCTTTCACCTTGGCTGCCATTGGGAAATAGCAGACCAAACTCCTTTGTGCCTTTTATATACCTGAGTATTCTTTTAGCAGCTATCAAGTGAGTCTTCCTTGGATCATTCATGAATTTGCTAATTACACTGACTGAGTAACATATGTCAGGCCTGCTGTAGCACAGATATCGCAGTGAGCCAACCATCTGTCTGAATATTGTTGGATCGACCCTTTTTTCCTCACTGCACTCATCAATCTTTGAACTTGTCTCTGATGGATTTGGAACTGAATTGCAGCTATTCATCTCAAATTTCTCCAGCATTTCCCCTATATACTTTTGCTGATGCATAACTGTTCCAGTTTTCAACTTCAGAAATTCCATTCCTAAGAAGAATGAGAGTTCACCTAGATCAGTCATTTCGAATTCAGATTTCAGCTTGTGTTTCACCCTTTCAATCTCTACTGCCTTGCTCCCCGTAATGAGCAAATCATCCACATATAAACAGATTATCATTGTTTCTTCTGCACTTGAACTCTGCACATATACACCAAACTCTACAGCACACTTTGTGAAGCCTATCTGAATTAGGAACTGATCGATCCTCTTATTCCAAGCTCTAGGTGTGACACCCTAAACCCCAAAATAATATATATAATAATTTATATCGTATTTCTATAAAATTTGTAGCGGATAAATGACGATAGGTTTCCAAGAAAATAAAAACTTTTATATCTATTTTAAGATATCATGTTTCTCAAAAATCAAAAGGAACACTTTAAACTTCTTTACTCCTATAAAATAGTGCAATCTCAATAAGCTTGATTTGAGTATAATTACTTGATTTAATTCTAAAAACTTACTAGTACTTATAAGGTTTTCATACAAAAAGTCGTTTCAAATTAAATGAGTAAAATACAATTTGCAACCCTTATTCCCGGTATCACCTATCAGAGCGGGTTCCTCCCAACTTGAACTTGAAGATTCATTAACCTGTAACAACTGCGATTTCGCAAACGCAGGGCCAAGCCAGTCAAACACAAACAACGAAGGAGGTGAGTTTTGAAATCATGTTAATAATATAATATAAGTAAGAAGAACACGCAATTAATCATACATAAAACCATATCATTACACAAACATTCTTCAAGGAAAAACACCACGTTATATAGTCAAAATCAAGGAAAATCAATACATCTCACAATAACATCGAATCATCTAAGAAATTATCATCGCACACAATACATATTAATCACAACAAACAATCACACAAAAATGCAATGCTATGCATGAGCTTAGACTCTACTTCACAATGTGGTACCATTCTAACTCTGAAGTACTTGGTTAGGAGGCCATGATACTATGCCACCATCCCGGTGGACGGACAATTCAAATTGGCCTTGTCCTCATAGATCCCTTCAACTCAACCCGAGACACATATACGCGACAGTCGAGGTAAACGTGTGTTGCATGGTAGCTCCCGACATTTGGAGTGCTACCTCCAAGTCACCTAGGAATTCCCCACCCGAATACCTCCAAGGTCTAACAATCTTGCCTTAAGGCTCAACAGTAGACCGCCACGATCAGGCTCAATTCAATTGTACTTCCCCGGAATCGCTAGGCTTGTCAGACCCTACCTATATGATGACAAAATAATCTCCACTTCACAAATTCTCAATATTTATTTTCTCCCCTCGTTGGCCTATGATACTCCATTAAGACCGTCATCTCAAACACAAATTGGAATCACAATTATTTCATCAACTATGGGGTTACTTCAATATTCTCATCACAAATTTATAACGTCACTATCATCAATCATACATCATCGCATAAACTTATCACAATTTATAACATCACAATTATTAATCATACATCATCATCATCACATAAAATTATCACAATGCACCCATCTTTTATTATCACATCACATAAACTCATCTAATCCAACATATGCACCAAATTCATTCGACATCCAATATTACGATAATATCAAATATAACACATCTAACGAAAATAAATCAAATATCACAATAATATCAAATAACACACATTCAACGAAATTAAATCAATCAACACCTTATAAATATTTCTATTTCGCATTTTAATCTCACAATTTCCATAATTGCACATTAATTAATTTATCACTCAAAGGGCTACTGCCGCACGTAGCAAGCCCCGGATGAATCGTTGGGAAATACGGTTTTCCCGTTCATCTCACAATATATTATACTCATAAATTCAAACGCTCTCTCACCCCTTACCTTATTTCGATGCTTTCTCAAACACAGAAGTCGATGGAAGTTTTCAACAGCAACTGCAGATCAACAAAGTACAGCGAACGGATTCGAAAATAACGAGTTCACAAAGTCGCCGAGACACGGCTGATAAATTATCCGGAGCATACGAATAAATATTAAATAATTAAAAATAATTTTATGATCAAAATGGAGTCAAAACGATAGGAAAAAAAAACGACAGAAAAAGTCTCACCGACTCGTGGGAGCGCCGGAAGGGTGCGACGTCAACTTCACCGAAAAATGCAAATGAGTAGTGCTTCTTGAAGGTTTTGACGAGAGGAATCTAAAAATGATGTCCATTTTTGGAAAAGATGAATGTGGTTTCCGAAAAAGCCCAAAAACAGTCCGCCCAAGGGACGAAAAATGGTTGTTTGCGGATAAACGGAGCCACGACCGGCCAAGGCGAGGCCATAAATAAGTTCAACGGTGGATTTTGTGTGAGAAGCCAAGGTTTCGTGCGTTTCCATGGCAAAATGAAAGAGAATTCGAGATAGACCACTTGTAGCAACCATTGTGGTTTTTTTTGACATATAAAAGATAATTAAATTGAGGTAACAGGTCTCGTAGTTAGAATCGCAATATATGAAAAACTTGGTTACAGTGAATAGTATATAAGCCAAATAAAAAAATTAGGTTTCATGTTACTGATGGAAAAAGAAGTAGAGTTTGGTGAGGGAAGGCATGTGTTACGGCGCTGGTAGAGAAGAAAAAGACGAGGATTAGGTTATTAGAGTGGCTATTAGCTAGGCTGCCAGGGGAAGATTGGGTTATTAAAGTTTCTAATAGCTAGGCCACATAATAATATGTATATCATATATATTTCTATGCATATTAGGACTACGCATAGCTGTAACACATCAGTCATCATTGTTGTATTTTATTTATATAAATCAATTTATTTATTCATATTATAAATAATTTAGTTAATTTATATATATATATATATATATATATATTTAAAATAAATTTATCTACCAAAGGTCTAGTTAAAAATAATAACAAAACATTAGGCTTAACATAATAACAATCTAAAATTAATTGCACTAATCTATACTTATATATAATATAAAAATTGGATTTAATATCAATAATCACTAATTTTAGTAAATCATCCAGATAAGTAGATAAAAAGAACTAAGTAGAAAATTATCACAACAAAATACGTATAAGAAAATATTACTAATTTATAATAACAATAAATTCAGGGTGTTACAATATTACTTGTTTAGTCCTATAAAACTAGTAGATTATTGAAAACATTCATATAACGAAAATTAATTACAAAATTTATCAACATATATTATAAAATAATTTTTAAACCAAATTATTTATTTAGAATCCTATTTCATTAATGAAGTTTATTTTAAAATTTGGGGTGTTACACTAGGGGCCTGCTTCAAACCATACAAAGCTTTATAGAGTTTATACACCATGTTTTCTTTGCCTTGTATTTCAAATCCAGGAGGCTGTGACACAAACACAATCTCTTCAAGTGAACCATTCAGAAAGGCTGATTTTACATCCAAATGGTAGAGTGACCACCTTCTCTTGCAAGCTAAAGCCACCACTAATCTTATAGTCTCAAGCCTTGCAACTGGAGCAAACACTTCATTGTAATCAATACCATGTTTCTGTAGGAATCCTTTAGCTACCAGCCTGGCCTTATGTTTTGAAATTTTCCCATCAGGATTGATCTTCAGTTTGAAGACCCACTTCACATCAATCTTCCTTTTCTTGTCTGGCAAGTTAACTAGTTCCCATGTTTGATTCTTCTCAATTGATTGGAGTTCTTCCATCATAGCTTTCCTCCATACATCTATCTTCAATGCTTCTTCATAATTGAGAGGTTCAGAGTCTGCCAACAATGCAAAATGAATGATATCACCTTCATCATTTACTGCATTATCAGAAATTAATTCACAATCATTCAGCCTGCTTGGAATTTGTCTGATTCTTTGAGGTCTCACTGCTGCTGCCACTTCTTCTGGTTCACCTGCATCATTATTGATCACTTCTTCATCCTCTGATTCATCACTGGAATCAGGATAAATGCAGCCTTGTTGATTCTCTTCGCTGTACACTGGTTCCTCTTCCCATTTTCACTTCTCAACCTCATTCACAATTACATCCCTACTGATATGCACCTTTTGTGTTACAGGATTATAAAGCTTATAGGCACCTGTGGGATGATAGCCTATAAGTATCATAATCTCACTCTTATCTTCAAGTTTGCTTCTCCTAACATCTGGTACATGCTTATAGCATAATGAGCCAAAAACCTTGAAATGCTTCACACTCGGCTTTCTGCCACACCAAGCTTCCTCTGGAACCTTCTGATTCAGCTTCTTTGTAGGGCATTTGTTTAAGATATAAGCAGCTGCAATGACTGCTTCACCCCAGAAGTTGTGTGGTAGGTTTTTCTGCTTGATCATGCTTCTTGCCATATTCAATAGGGTTCTGTTTCTTCTCTCAGCAAGTCCATTGTGCTGAGGTGTATATGGAGCTGTCACTTCATGCACAATACCTTGATTAACACAGAAATCTTCAAATTCTTTTGAGGTGTATTCTCCTCCACCATCAGTTCTCAAGATCTTAATTGATTGGTCACTTTCTTTTTCAATTAAGCTCTTGAATTTCCTGAATACCTCTAATGCTTCACTCTTAAGCTTGATTGTATACACCCACATCATTCTTGTAAATTCATCAACAAAAGTGATGAAGTATCTGCTTCCCCCCAATGAAGGTACTTCAAAAGGACCACATATATCAGAGTGGACCACTTGCAGTGCTGCAATAGCTCTTTTAGGTGCTTCAGACACAAATGGGAACCTGTTTTGCTTACTCTTCACACATACTTCACAAATAGTTTTTCTGACATTCAACTTTGGTAGCCCATACACCAGTTCTTTGGAATTCAAATCACTAAGATTTTTAAAGTTTAGATGACCATACCTCTTGTGCCATAAGCCTTCAATATCTTCACTAACTGCTGCAGACAAACACATCATTTTCTCACTTGAAATGTTGCATCTGTAGGTTCTATTTTGCGACATGTTTGATTTGAGCACCAACTTCTTCTTTGCATCAAACAGCTTCAAGGAGTCACCATCCATTGTCACTGAGAATCCCTTCTCCACCAATTGACCAATGCTCATGAGATTACACTTCATCTCAGGAACATACATCACATCTGCAATAATGATTTTTCTGCCATCATTGCTTTTGATCACTATATTTCCACTACCTTCAGCATCAGATTTCTGCTATCAGCCAGTTTTATGCTGGTTTTCTTGCTAGCATCAAAGCTTGTCAACCATTCTCTATGTGATGTCATGTGGTTTGAGCATCCAGAGTCAAGAAACCACTCTTCATTCTTGATCTTCTCATCACTGATCGTACCCATCATCAACACTGCATTGGAATCATCTCCATGAGCCAGATTTGCTTCTTCATCATCCTTTTGATCTTTCTTGAACCAACATTCATCTGCAAAGTGCCCATACTTCTCACAGTTGAAGCATTGTACCTTACTTTTGTCAAAATCCTTCTTCTTGTTCTGACTTTTGCCAAAACCCCCTTTCTTTGAAGATTCAGCTTTGTCTTCAATCTTGTTCTTACCATTGTTGGACCAATTTGCTCTTCTCTTTCCCTTTTTCTTGAAATCCTTCTGATTTCCCTCTTTCTTGGTAGTTTGAACTTGAAATGCTTGTTGAACTGATCTTTCAGAATTTCTATCAAACACCAAGAGTTCATGTGCCTCCAATGAATTTTGCAGCTCTTCAATTTTCATAGTCTTCACATCCTTTGCTTCTTGAATAGCTACCACTATGAAATCGAATTTTGGACTTAAAGATCTCATCACCTTTTCAACTACCATCTGATCTGTAATGTTCTCCCCACACGTTCTCATTTGATTGACTATGGCTGTTAATTTTGAAAAGTAATCACTTACTTTCTGATCTGCTTCCATCTGCATCATCTCATACTTTCTTCTATAGGATTGTATCTTCACTTGCTTCACCTTTTCTCCACCAGTGTGATAGTTTTCTAAGATGTCCCATGCTTCTTTGGATCTTGTGGCTTTCGAAATCTTCTCAAAATGCTGGTTGTCAACATTCTGCTGAATGTAGAACAAGGCCTTGCAGTCCTTCTTCTTGGCTTCCTTGAATGCATTCCTCTGTGCATCAGTTGGATTCTCAACCAAATCCTCATAGCCATCCTGCACAATTTCACTCACTTCTTGTGCTCCAAATAAAGATTTCATCAATGCACTCCATCGATCCCAGTTCTTGCCATCAAGAACAAGAATATGTGATCCAAAACCATTGCTATTCATTATGCCTGTCAAGAATCTATCACTATGTGTTTCCCTTGATTGTTCCCCTCACTTTTCACTCGTGTTTCCCTTGATTTTAACCCAGCTCTAGATGCCAATTGTTGGAACAAAGAATAGTGCGCAGCGGGTAGAAGAAAGAAGAAAGAAAAAGAATTGCAGAAGCAGAAGATTGATCTATCAGTTCAGGATTGATCTCTGCATTAATCTAGGATTGATCCTGGATCAATCCTCACAGCAAAGAACTTGTTATTCACTTACTGTCAAAATTACACAAATACACATACAAGCTGTTAGTTATATAGGCCTGTTACATTATGATGCAAGGCACTTAACTAACTAACTAACTAACTATATCAACCCTCTAAATGGCAATTATGAATTAAACTCAATAATATTTAGGGATTTGTCTCCACTAAAGTGAACAACTTGTTTTAGATAATAAAGTAAATAATATCAATTATTGATTTACAAATGAATTGTTCATATATATGCATATGCACGGTGATTATAATATCAACTATCAATTCACTCACTTTACCAATTTCTCATTTTAAATGAATAAAATTCGAAATTTAGATAGATGATTGGAATCGTTTCATGTAATAAAACTGACTATATAATTTGAACTGTTTGATAAAATAAACTATTGTGTAGACTTGATGTTAGAAAATCAGCTATCCATAATTATTGGGGTTACTCCTAATGCCACAGTGCAACATTTCTACTCACTAACAACCACCTAATGATAATATAGATGGAAGAATGTCAATAGTAAATGTCTTTTTAGGAGAAAATTATATAGGTGTTGTGTGTGCATGCGTTCGTCGGAGCTTATTGGCCACGAGGTGGGGCAAGGTTGGTGAAGAGTCGTTCACGTTGATCATACATGTAAGAAAATAGGTTCTAAGTAATCATCATAGCATTTAAGTGTTACTAAATCGCAACTTCACAAATTATCAAAATTTAATTTAGCGTTATTAGTTGATGTTAATAATATTTCCATTACTAAATATAGGTGAAGGCTAACGTGCACAAGGAAAAGAAATTGTGCACGGTACATTAGTGATGTTTGACTTACTATAAATTAATTTTGAACGTTAATTAAATAAAGTATCATGTGATGCATTGTCAACATCTGATTATTTATCTCTTTTTTTCATTAGCAGTATCTATCTATTTGACAGACCATGATAATATCCTATGACATATTTTGATCCAACGATAGAGACATGTCTTGCACGTTCGGGATATGAAAGGGTCTTGCACCCTAGACAAAGCCATTTAATATAGAACTCTATTGAGATTTTTCTTATTTTTTTATAATATCTCATTCAATTTATCAACTGCATTACTTATTTTTTATCAATATATTTTAATTATGTTACACTTTGTTTTCTACGATATTTAATAAATACTCTAATGAAAACATAAGCTAATTTTCCCTTATGTGCTACCTTCATAATTACTCTTTGTTAAAAGTGTACAAGATTCGAGTTGTCCTGCGAATTTGTCATGGACCGTAAGCAATAGATTGAATCTGATCCAATCACATTAAAAAAAAAAAAGACGTAAAACAATATTATGAGTTACTACTCTTAAATAGATTGACAAGTAATAACTGTAGGTGACTTATTATCAGTTATTTTATGTTTATTTTTTTTCTAAATAAAAGATTAAGAATTACTACTTGGAGACTCGTCTTGGGAGCAATTCGATGTTGTCTTTATTTCATTTCTTCATTATTGAAGTCGCAAATTATTAGATTTGGTCTGATTAAGGGATAGATTATAGTCTAAAAATTGACTCAATCAAATATTAAAACTTAATAAGAGACAAACCAAATTTGACCTAATACTTTCTTTATACACCCCTACCCTTTGTTAGCCTCTCGAGAGAACTCATTGCATTACATTTATCTCTTGCTAATTTTATTTTGGCAAAATACCTCCTTTAATCGCTTAATTTAATTTCAGGTAATGATTCAATTCTTAACTTTTTTTTTTCGATTTGATCCTTTATTTAATTTTAAATAAAGATTTGATATTTTATGTTTTAAAATGTTAACCATATTACTATTTTTTTTTACAGAAACTCAAAAAATTCATCATCATCTTCAAACAAAACCCAAAAGATTCATTATCAATTTCAAAAAAATTCATAATACTTTCTCGACCTGAAATTATTTTGAGTAAAGATGATACTTTCATTCACACCATCTTTTTGGTAAACAACATTCACACCATTTTTATCTGTTGTTGTAGATGAATTGCGCAACAAAAACCAGCATATTCCGATGCTTAATATCAAAATTTTCTTGAGTTTAAATATAAAAACATACTTGTCGCCTTGGATTTCAATGTGTAAATTACACTATACGGATATAACTCGGAAAACACACGAGGATATATATTGTAAGTAAGATCGCTATTTCATAACCCAAATGATAATATCAGAATTGAACAATGGAGCAATGCAGGCAAGAAGACTTGTTAAGCTAAAGTGGTGGAACCGTAGGGTCTGATAACTCTGTAAAAACGTTTATGTTTTCGTTTCTAAAATTTGTTTAAAAATGAGACTTTAAAAATGAATTAATGTAAATAAGAGAAAGTGAAATACTAATTAGACATGATATAATTCTAAAAATAACTTGATATTTTTGTTGATTTTACAAATATAGATAATTGTTCACCTCAAAAAAAATTCTTATCTTCTTGTTGGTAAATAAATTAAACACAAATTTTAAAATATAAAAACTAAAAATGTTTTCCCAAAAAAAAAACAGACCCTTATATTTGAGAGAGTTTGGAAGAGAGAGAGAGAGAGAAAGAAAAGATTTCAAATGATGGAAAAAATAGAGAAATAGAGATAAATCTTTTAATTTATTTGAAAGAATGATTTTGTTAAAAATGCTTATGATTGATATATTTTTAATTTTTAAAGTCTTGTAACAACATAGGAAGAATTTGATGAATTTATCTGAACCATCCAAAATCTTCCTTCTATAAGTTTTTTGAATTCCCCCAAATAAAGAGGATTTTGTTGTGAAGAAAAGTAAACTTCCCAAAGCCCTTCCCTTCTAAATCTCTTCCTTCTTCACATTTTTTCGATCCCTTTTCTCAAAACCCTCTTCTCTCATCCTCTCCTAAACTCCCAAAGACCTTCCCTTCTAAATCTCTTCCTTCTTCCCATTTTCTCGATCCTTTTTCTCAAAACCCTCTTCTCTCGTCCCCTCCTAAACTCCCAAAGATAGCCAAGTTCTTCGTTTGGTGTGTGGATGTGTATAGATTTTCATTAATTCAATATTTTGATAAATAAAAAATCTACAATTAGACAATCTATCTAATTATCTAAAGGTCTCTTCAAATGACTTTTTATGTTACTTTTATTTCAATTTTTTTTTGTATAAATATATTGATAAAAATGAACAAATCAAAACTGAAGAAAAAAGACCAAGCACCCTCTAAAATATTATTCCAACAAAGATCTAGCAAAAGATCTTCACAGCACACAGTGATGTGTGCACCACCCAGCAAGTATTTTTCTACATAATTTCTCTCCAGAAGTAGGCGAACCTAGGATAGTAACAATGGTTACGGACTATATCCTTATATACATTATATCCAGTTCAACATTGCGTCTACAAAACAATCTTAAAGGTTGATGTTAAGTTAAAACCATACACTTACCAACTTCAAACCTGAAACATACAAAAGTTTTAGGATAAGCAGACAATTAACTTATAATTACTGCTCGGCGTCTTAGATTTGAGACTCCAACATGAACTTTTAAAAAAAAAAAATTTAAGATTCTCACATGAATGATATGGCTATTCAGCAGGATCAAATGAAAGTTACAAGATTTCTAAAACGATAATAATTATTAAGTAGTAGAAAGAAATCCACCACACTCCAAAAACTTCTACGTGAGCACAAATGCTTTATCACGAATGCTTTATCAGGAGTCAGGACAGAGATTATATTACCATTCATATTTCCTTCGGTTATTTTCAAATGAAAAGCATCTCATAGAAAATCATCTGCCACTCCCAAATCTAGCAAGTTGTACAACAATAATCTGCAACAGGCAAAATTTAAGCACTCAGTACACAAAATCAAGGATGTTAAAGATATGATATATGATTAATGAAGGGGTGCAATCCAAAATACTATAGAAGATTGTTCTTCAGTTTATTAAGATTGCATTCTAAACGAATATAAAAATGGAGATATTTATCAATAACTCAATGTAGTTAATCTTATAAACATGTATTTGAAATATTTCAATAAAGCTATTTAAGCATGACACGTGTAAAGCTCAAAATATGACACACGTCCCAAGTCCAATAAATGTCAAAATTAAATTGATGAAATAATTGACAAGTTTTGGAAGCATAAAAAAGGACTTGGAGCATGCATTGTACCAATTTTAAAGAGAAAAACAGAGATACTACTTACTAGTATCTATCAACTAGTGCAAAATTTGTCACTCTTTAGATTCATCAACAATGAAATCTTGAAGAGCAATCATTTTGATAGAGTTGGACTCCATGCTCTTTATTGCTTCGGCAGTTGCCAGAGCACCATTTACAGTTGTCACAATAGGAACCTTGTAATCCAAAGCCATCCTCCTGAGAGCCAGACCATCTATCCGATCAAGTGCATCACCTGAACTGGTTACAACCATCAGCTGAATGTCTCCATTGGCTATCATATCACCAGCATGAGGCCTTCCTTCATGTAGCTTCAGCACTAGCACAGCTGGGATATTACACGATTTAAGAGCAAGAGCTGTTCCAGCAGTAGCAACAATCTGAAATCCAATATCCACAAAAGCCTTTGCAATCTTCTCAAGGTGAGGCTTCGTTAAGTCATTCAAGCTAAGGAACACACTACCAGATAGTGGTAGCTTCTGCCCAGCAGCAATTTGAGCCTTTGCAAATGCAATATTATACATAGGGTCAATACCCATGACCTCACCAGTACTTCGCATCTCAGGACTTAGAAATATGTCGCAGCCTGGGAACTTTGAGAAAGGAAGAACTGCTTCCTTGACTGACACATGTTTAGGAATAACCTCCTTTGTAAACTTTATATCATGAAGAGACTTTCCAGACATGACGAGGGAAGCATACTTAGCCAAGGGGTGGCCAATAGCTTTTGATACAAATGGCACTGTGCGAGAGGCTCGAGGGTTGGCCTCAAGCAAAAACACCTTCCCCGATGAAGTTATTGCATACTGACAATTCATGAGCCCACACACATTTAGTTTTCTGGCCAATTTTTTTGTCCATGACCTGATTGTCTCCAAGCAAGAAGATGCAATAGTTCTTGTAGGAATAGAACAAGCAGAATCACCAGAATGTATACCAGCTTGTTCAATGTGCTCCATTATCCCACCTATGACTACATTGCCATGTGAGTCAGCCAATGCATCAACATCAATCTCGCAGGCATCAGATAAATACTTGTCAATTAGGACAGGGCGTTCTGGATCCACCTCAACAGCAGTTTCAAGGTAACTCACAAGTCTGTCGTCGCTGTATACTATCTCCATTGCTCGACCACCCAAAACATAAGAAGGACGAACAACAACTGGGTATCCAATTTCTGCTGCAATGGAAAGTGCATCAGCTTCACTCCTAGCAATTCCTCCTTTTGGGTGTTCAATTTGTAGTTCATGAAGCATCACATTGAACCTCTCTCTGTCCTCAGCAACATCAATAGAATCAGGAGATGTTCCCCAAATGCGAACATGACCTTCCCCACTGGCGCACGCTGGCTTGTGTTCATCTAGATATTGTTGTAGGGGGAGAGATAATTTCAATGGTGTTTGACCTCCAAACTGTACAATGATACCATCAGGCCTTTCCAAATCAATAATGTTCAAAACATCTTCAACAGTTAAGGGTTCAAAGTAGAGACGATCACTAGTGTCATAATCTGTGGATACAGTCTCAGGATTTGAATTCACCATAATTGTCTCATATCCTGCTTCCTGCAAAAGCAATTAACAATGATGGCTTATAATAAAAATAGTAGCACAGCAACAGATATACCTACTACTTATTTGGGAAAATATCAAGATGAGCGGGAACTAGTTCCTATCATCTTGAAGCTTAAAACAGAGCACAGACACATTAATCAACTTAAAGCACTTAGTTCCAGACTGATGGACAGTGCATGAAATTTAAATTTATTACTTCATCATTGAAGGATAAAATCATGGTAGACATGCAATTATGCAGCAAAGTCAGTACCACATCACCAGCTTCCAGGTTGAAACTTTTACACAGAAAATGGAAAAAAAAGTATAGAGGCCAACAAAATTTATATGTTCATTTGTTTATTCGTATTCATAAACAAATACACAGCTAGTGGTGCATGAATACTTGAATATCTGGAATCTAGTTAATCAAAAGCAAAGAAAACAGACCTGGAGAGAAAAGGATGCATGACAGCAACAGTAGTCAAACTCAATCCCTTGACCGATTCTATTTGGTCCTCCGCCCAAAATTAAAACCTTCTTTCTCTTAGTGGGAGCTGATTCACACTCGAAATCATAAGAAGAGTACATATAAGGAGTATTAGCTTCAAATTCTGCAGCGCAGGTATCAACCCGCTTATATGCTGGAACAACACCAAGAGATAGCCGCCTATTTCGGACTTCTTTCTCATTAGACTTGGTTGCAAATGCAATCTGTTTATCACTAAACCCTCTTCTCTTCACCTCATAGAAATCGACATCCGTCAAATCAAACAGGTTATGCGACATTAAGAAGTTTTCAACGTCAACTAGGTCCTTGAGCTGCCTGAGAAACCATTTATCAATAAAACTCAGCTCAAATATTTCATCAACTTGCATACCTTTCTTCACTGCAGCATATATGGCATGGATACGCTCCGGATTAGGAACTCGAAGGCTATACTTCAATTGTTCCCAGTCATGGTCCAACTCCTTCACCGGTCCACAACCCCATCCAGCAAAGCCGTATTCTAGAGAGCGCACAGCTTTTTGAAAGGACTCCTGGAAAGTTCGCCCCACTGCCATTGCCTCTCCAACTGATTTCATCTGTGTCGTCAATACTGGCTGAGAGCCGGGAAATTTTTCAAAAGCAAACCGAGGAATCTGCAAATTGATCAGAGTAAACACAAGGTAAAAAACACAAGTTTGAATAAAAAGTACCAACAGTAACAAATCAGACATTGTCATCAACACAATGTGACAATATTCACATGTCTTGCTCCATAGCATAAACATTAGTTTATTAATCAGATTACAAACTAGATAACCAGCATGACATACAGTGACATATTAGTATATTGTCATTACCTATACATACAAAATTTATAAGAAAATAAAAATGCAAAGCAGAAAGATTCAGCTTTTAAACTAAAATGATAACAACATGACATGAATTACCTTTGTAACCACATAATCAATAGAAGGTTCAAAACTAGCAGGTGTCTTTTTAGTTATATCATTTGGGATTTGATCCAAAGAATATCCAACAGACAACTTCGCCGCCATTTTCGCTATAGGAAACCCAGTAGCCTTAGAAGCAAGAGCAGAAGACCTAGAAACTCTAGGGTTCATCTCAATAACCATAACCTCACCGTCTTCAGGGTTAACAGCAAATTGAACATTAGAACCCCCACATTCAACACCAATTTCTCTAATTATAGCAATAGAATAATCTCTCAAACGCTGATACTCCTTATCAGTCAAAGTCTGAGCAGGTGCAACAGTAATAGAATCACCAGTATGAACACCCATAGGATCAATATTCTCAATTGAACAAATAATAACAACATTATCAGCTAAATCTCTCATAACCTCAAGTTCATATTCCTTCCAACCTAACAAAGATTTTTCAATCAAAACCTGATTAGTCAAACTAGCAGCAATACCAGCCTTACAAATTTCCATCAAATCTTCTCTATTATAAGCAATTCCCCCGCCAGTACCACCGAGCGTAAACGCCGGTCGAACAATCAAAGGAAACTCGATTTCATTCGCAATTTGCATACACTCATCAAGTGTAGTACAAATTCCCGAAGGCGGTGTTTTAATTCCAATATTCTTCATAGCCTGCTTAAACAATTCTCTATCTTCAGCTTTCTTAATAGCTTCAAGCTTCGCACCGATAAGTTCCACGCCGTATTTCTCCAACGCGCCGCTTTCGGCCAACGCAACGGCAAGGTTAAGCGCTGTTTGGCCGCCCATTGTTGGTAAAAGCGCGTCAGGACGCTCAGCTTCGAGAACCTGTTCGACTAATTCAGGTGTCATGGGAGTAACGTAGGTTCTATCAGCCATATCCGGATCTGTCATGATCGTTGCAGGGTTTGAATTTATGAGAACAACTTCGTAACCTTCTTCTCGCAATGCTTTGCATGCTTGTGTTCCTGAGTAATCGAATTCGCAAGCTTGACCTATTACGATTGGACCTGCACCGAGGATTAGGATCTTCTTTATGTCGGTTCTTTTTCCGAGTTTCGTTAGAGTTTCCTCTTCGGGTGCGGCGACGACGGCGGCAGCGGCGGCGGCGGGAGAGAGGGAGAGAGGTTTTTGAGATGAAATGATTTGTGGTGTGGTTTTGAGAGAGGAAAGGAGTGGAAGGAATGGTTTGGGGAAGAAACGAGGAATGGGAGAGAGAATTGAAGAGGAATGGAGTGGAAGTTTGTTGAAATGGGAAATGGAATAAGCCATTGGCATTGTGAGGGATTTTTAGGGTTCCGGTGAGTGAAGGAGGCGCGAAAAAGAGGGTTGTGGGTTTTAGTACTAATAGAATAGAATAGGGTTTGTTTGTTTTGTTTTGATTGATTATAATTATTATTGTGATTAATTTGATTTGATTTGATTGGGGGAATTGCGTTGAAAGAAAGAAAGAGAAAGTTATTATGAGATGCTTTTTAATGGGTGCGCTATGCGATGGTCCTTCCGTTCAGTCACCTTCAGGATTCTTAAAGTTCTACTAGCTCACTACTGATGTGTGAGCGAGTGAGTGTGTGCGTGTAATCAGAAAAAGGAGAATCCACTAAAAATCATTTGCATTTTGGACCAGTGCTTTGTCACTTTTTTTCGTAGTTATTCTTTACAAAAAATATTGCAAAAATCACAATCATTTCACTTATATTTGTACATAAATATTTTTACTATTTTATTTATAGATAAAAAAAAATTATAATTTTTGTTTATTATTTTTGTATTTAAATATGAAACTTCATTTATCAAATTAAGATAATTAAAAAATTAATTGTAGTATTAAATTTATTAAGAATTAATATTGTTTTTACTATTATAATTTTAAGAAATAATTAATGGAGTTGTAAATTTAAAGATGATCTATAAAAATGGACAAAAAATTCTCCATGGATTCTTATATTTAAGCTTGGACGTATTAATTTATTACTTTGTCTCATATTGTGTCCTATTGTGTTGATCAATATTTTTTACAACATATAAAAAATATTTTATGGTATTCAAAAACTGTTAATATTTAATATAAAAAAATTTGAAATAGATTTTATTGGCCTTTGTTGGATTTTTTAGGTAATTTTTAGTTAGAAAAACAATTACCTTATGCTGTTAGTTTTTTTTGTGACAATAGAGGAATTCGGTATCTCTAAAGTAAGCAAATAAATGATTAATATTACAAATACACATGATTGATTATACATGTATATATAATATTAATTATTCATTTATTAATTAATTATTGATATTATTAATTTTAAAGTGTGTTGTTTATTTAAGTGAGTTACCTACTTTAGATGAGTTTAATCCACAAAAGAGAGCTATCAAGTTAGATTTTTATGACTCTCACTTCTAATTTACTTTATGCATTATCATATTTCTCTCGTACTAGCAACAAAAAGCTTGACGATGTGTGATAATTGTTTTCTTGAAAAGAAAAGTACAATAATCTTTCAATTTTGATCAACATTTAAGTAAACGAAATCTTAAACATATTAGTTGGTTGATTTTACAAGTTAAATACAATAATTATTTAGTTAATTAGTATAGTTATGAATAATAATTAGTTGTTACTCATCCGATATATAAGCTTATGTATTATTTAATGTGTTTCAATAATTTTCTTATTGTTCAATATAATTTTAATATATTTTTCTTTACTTTTATCATGTATTTCAATAACTCTCTCATTATTATATATAATTTTAATATTTTTTTTTATCTTATATATGCGTCATACAAAATGGTCTTAAATCTGAATTATCTTATGAGGACTTCTATGGTACATTGAAAATTTAACATATTTTAGTACTATCAAAATTAAATCACCAATAATTAAATGATATGTTATATATGTATCAAAATTATTAATTTAATTAATTTTAATAGATACTATATTTATTTTTACATAAACAAATTAAAAAAATATTAATCAAAAATTTTATAATACTAATATACACTCTATTTTTTATTGTGCAGTAGAAATTATTTTATTATATTTCTCATATAGAAATGCAGAACAACAAACCGATAGACTTGTGTTAAATGGCCGATGTGAACCGTGAGACCACTTACTAGACCACTGCTCAAAGAAGAGAAACTGATTTAACGTGCTTACGTTTGTGTATTTTTTCCTTTACGGCAAAAACGTATAAAATGAAACCTTATCGGGGTATTGTAATTGTCTTTTGCCATTTGCGTTTTGTCACTATTAAGCTCTATAACAATTGTTGTTAACTGTTTCTCTTATATAGATGCAGAGTTGTAGAAAAAACGCAATGACATGCAATTAAAAGGTCATGAGAAGATTCTTTTGTTTTTTGTTACGATCATCGTAGTACTTTCTCTGTATTTTTCTCTAAATAAAAAATACATATTTAATCTTTTATATTTGTTCAATTTTTGTTTTAGTCTTTTAAATTTTTGTTTTTTATTTAATTATTTAAGTTATATTTGATTTGTACCATTAGCGATATATATTAAATTACGCATGTGTTCTCTTAAGTTTAAATTTTTTTTCGAATTAATGTCATTAAATGTTAAGATATAATTAAATATCGCAACAAACTATTTTGCACGTGAAATCAGTTAAATACATTGATTATGTGTATATATTTTATCACCTTATTTTTAAGGTTATACATGTATTTAAATTGTTGTAGAGAAAATAAAAAAAGTATAGATAATTTATAAGATTTAATGAATGTTTTTTGAATTATTAGCATGAGAGAAATATTATTGTAACATTTGATAAAGTTTATAATGATAAAAAAAACTTTCAATTGAACTAACTGTTGTCGAAATTAAGATAAATGACTTATGGTGTAGACACAATGTAACTTAAAGGACTAAATTGTGGTCCTCAAATCTTAGTTCATGTCGATATTGTTATGTTTGACGTCCTGTCCCGAGTTCGAATCTGAGACTTCACAGTTGTGCAAGTTAATTATGGTGGAATTTACCATCTCATTTAGGACAAAAAAAGACTAAACCGTGATAAAATAAACTTAAAGATCTTTTACAATGTAAACTTATTAGAAAATAGATTAAGAATTGGGCAAATCATCGAACATAGAGCACTCATCTGAACTGGGCAGCAACAACTTCACATATTCACATATTGAGATTCCATTTTTCTGAATATAAAATAAACAATTCCAAGCATAATTACAAATATGAAATTATTTGAAAATGGCATATTTGAATAATTTAGTGCATATTTAGAAAATTGCATATTTGAATAACTTCACATATTGAAAAAATGGCACATTTGAACAAATTCACATATTGAGATTCCATGTTACTTGCATTATTTGAACAATTTTTAAATCATATATCAATTATTCTAATTTTTTGTGGTTCCATTGAACAAGTGAATGGAAATAGTGAAGTATAATAAATAAATAAATAAATAAATAAAACTATTTTGTTGTTCTTGGGGCTGCTAAGGTTTATATCTTTTCATATCATGTGTTTGCTTTGTTAATGAGAAAAATGCTACGAATGACCAACCCAATCTAATATATTTCTTCCATGATAACTTGCATTTAATTAGCGTTTTAATTTGGTAGCCTACAAAAGTTAAATATTTTTGCTATTGATTGTAGTTGGAATTGTTAACAAGCTTTTTATTTTGAGTGAAAATTGTTTTTCTTGTAGTCTAATGTGTTCATTTCTTCCTGTCAAATTTTGTTTGACTTACATATGTTACATTGATTTTAAAATGCAAATGAGAGCTATAATCTATTTAGCATGATAAGAGTTGTGACAAAAAAGAACTCAATGGTATCACAAAAGTTAGAGTTTTTTTTTTTCTATAATCTAAAATTTCATTAATAAAAAAAAGGAAAAAAACAAAAGTATGGGGAGGCATAAACCCTAACTTTTTTATGATGTAAATTTAATATTCACGTTGATTTTTTTTTTCAAAATAAATTTTTAATAACTTATGACAATGTATCCTTGAAGTTGAGAATATAATAGTTTATTATATGTTTTAATGAAACTAATAAAATATATTACAATTTATTGTATGATTCAATAGAATTAGTTAATAAAAATAAGAAATTTAAATTTAATTTATTGGTATTAATAATTTAGAATTAGAATTAGTAGTAAGATAAAATTATAAATAATAATTAATTTTAGTGACAACAATATTGTAAAAAAGGATCAATTATTTAATTATATTAATTTATCCGATTTTTAGTTAGAGTCATCGTAGTAAATAAAAATAAAAACATCAAGACATCTCTTACCGTTAACAGTAGGTCTGGTATCACTCAAAATATTATTGACATTTATTTATGGTATACATTTTTAATGATATACTTTATCTGTTACTAGAAATCAATTTTTTACATTGAGAACCTAAACATAAATTAAATTAAACTTAAATAATTATATGTTAATCTAAAATTGTAATCAACACGTCGCAGTAGCAAATTATGCTTACCACTGTCTTATTTAATCTGAAAATTGGAACAAAATAATGCTAAGAAATATTGACAAGGAAATGGATTAAATAAGTCTATGACCTGGCTGACGAAATTAATGTAATAACAACTGCCTTGGTAAAGTAATTAACAACCAGATATTTTTTTATAATAACTTTTTTTACAGATAAATTAGTCATTGCAATAGTAAATATCGAGTAAACTAAATTTTATGAATTGACAAATATAATTATAAAATTGTAATGCAACAAATTAAAAGGTTCATCTATCAATTTTTGTTGTTAAAGGCTGTATATGGTCATTTGGAATTTATATGACACGTTAAGTTTATGCATTTCACGTCAACTTAAATTTATATGACACGTCGGATACATACAATAATTTTTATGGATCCTTATCATTTTAAATAATCGGACATATATGGAAAAAATAACATCAAAAACAAGTTTGCAAATGAAATTTTGAATTACCTTGCAAGTGAAGAAGATGAACCCATTTTTTTCAGACTTTGAAAACAACAACTTAAATTTCAAAATTTGCATAAATAACTGCAAATAATCACCTAAATAAACATTTTCACCCATATTATAACACTTTTAGTCAACTGATAACTCAAGATTGCACAAGATTTGGAACAAGATGCAACAAAGTGAAGCTAAATTTTAAAATTTCTCAAGAAGACAAGACACTAAGAAAATAAATTATTGACAAAGATTGTCACTTGATGACAATATTTGAATACCACATGATATGTATTTGAGTGATTCCACGTAAGTTAAAGGATCTAACCAAGTGATATCATCAAACAAAATAGTGAATAAAATGTGGAGAGACAAACAAGAAAGGCAGAGATAGGAAAAAAATGGTAGAAATCGCCACATTCCACAATTGAATTAAAAAAACAAGGAAGAATCCTTACAAGAGTAAGGGGCATTTGATAAGATTTAAGTTTGGTTCAAATAAGAACACAAAAGAAACATTATCTAATGTCAAACAAACAAATGTTCATTTTATTTCAAGCTATCAGATGTCACACGATGAAAAGACAATATATAACCTAACACAAAATGACACTAGGCTTTCCTTGTAAATATTCATTGAACCATAAAGTGTTCTCTATTTTAAACTCATTGTTATCCTCTCACCCTAAATTTATTTGATAAAAAAAATGATATGGTGCCTAAGTTACACACAAATAATGACATGATCTATAAACTACCAAATGTTTAGGCACACACACAAGTCAAACATAATTCATAATTAAAAGTATGATTATTACATCCGAAAATTAAAAATAAGTCTTAAGATAGTTATATCACCAAGAGATTAATATGACATCAATCAATCTTGTCGTAGGTATTAAGACTAAGAAAATTAAGAACATATTACTCCGATTGTAGCTTTAGCTTCGTAGCATTCCCTCTAGTCAATGGCCCTACCGCTCATAATTCTTGAAGATCGTTAGCCTTCATATAGAGTTAATCAGCATCACCCCACCTCTTTTTACGACACATGCGCCATCAAAATTTTAAAAATATATTCACTAATTAACTTATTCATAAAAATCATTCAAGAAGGCCAAAATAGAAAACTAACGGGTTCACTAAAAAATATAAAATTACTATTTGAACATTAATGATTCATTATCAGAAAATCTAAAATCAACTAAAAGACAATTAAAACTATAAAATTAATTAACCATTTAATTGAGTTAAAGTAGTTAATAAACTATAATTAATAACAAATCATTCAAAAGAACATGAATTATATTTATACTAAAATAATTTTTTATTATATTTTACTTATTTCTCAACTTAACTCAACTCTAAATTACAAAACTCCGATTTTTCTTAAAAATCAGAGGGTTAAGAGAGGAAAAAATTAGAAAGTTAATGAGTCAGTAAATTGATGAACTATTAGAAACATGGGCTGCAAAATGGTAAATGGGCTGTAAAATTAAGCATGTGTGTTCCTTTGATTTGCTGGGTTTGAACTCTGACGTCATTAGACCGTTTCGCGAGTCTTAAAATTCCATACTACACAATGAACGAGTTCCAACCGACCATGCCTCAGACATATCCTCCTATGATGCAAAATTAAGTATAATAATGGTTTACATATTAAATGAAAACAACTTACTTCTAACTCGTAGCTAATTTGTAAATAATATTAAGTGGCTTCTTTTTACACTTCATGTGTTGTTTTAAAATATATTTGTGAATTAGTCAATTTAAAGTTATTTTTTTATTAAAATATATTTTGAAATTGGTGAATCGGATTTTAAAATTGTATTTTTTTTCATTCACAAAATTAGGTACTCTTAAAGTATAAATTATTGTTTTTTTTTATAAATACTACTAATGTTTGAAATCTTTCGTAAGATTTTTTCATATTTTTCAATTAACACAATATTAGCTTTAAGTTTCAAAAGTAATAGTTACTAATTAATAATAAAGTAATTAGCGTACATGGAATAGAAGAACATCAAGTACTATACTGATAATTTTGGTTCATTTTTTTCTTTTACTCAATAATTTTGGTTCATTTGGATCCGTTTAACTTGCACATTTGAGTTTTGTCGCTGTTTCTTTTGAATCTCTTATTGCGTTTCTTTTCTGGATTTTTTGGTAGTTTTAACTGCATTGTAAGTTTGTAACATAAAACTTAATTCTGTACTAAAAACTGACATTAACGTGGTTCTCTGTTTTTGAATAATTTTAGGAGCTGCATGGTTTCATAACTTTCAATAAACATACTCATTTTTGTTTTCTTTGTGAGTTTTACCAGTATGTTTTGTTTTCAACCAATAAAAGAAAAGAGAAAATCTTGAAAATAGAGTGTTTTTAGCCTTCATGTTAACGGGACATGGCACATATGGGTAGTAGTCCTCTTATCCTCTAAATTAAATAAAAATGGTATTTATGTTTGTCCCATTACTCCCATATGTGTGTGCGAACACATGCTTGACAGTTTTTTTTTACATATATCTTAGTCTCACAAATACCCATTGAAATATGGAGATATTTAGTAAATTAATAAAATATTTTTTATAAAATTAAAAAATCACACACAAATTAACTTTTGAACACCGTTATTTTTATTCATATAAAAAAATATGTATTTTATTATGAATTTATCTTATAATTTATTTGTTAGTTTATGAAAGTGGAAGTAAGAAAGACGATTTGTATTGTAATTTTGCGATTGAGAGACATTTTTAGAATTTCATATTTAAATTAAGAGAAATACTAACAAATGTCTTTGAAACATTTGTTAAAAAATTAAATATAAAAAAATTTAATTATACATGTTTCAAAGTTTAAATACTAACAAATGTTTTTGGAGTAATTAAACTTTAAATTTTGTTGTTTTTGATGTAAAATTTCTATTTTTAATTGTAGACATTTGTTAACAAAACATTTAAACTAAATTTAAATATAAATATGGAGGATTATGTATATTTATTAGAAGCATACGTGGGTCAGGTTTTTCTGTCATCCCTCCCTCACACAATCATGATGTTAAATTTGTTTTCATCCTTTTTGAAAATTTCAATCATGATGGGGAAAATCTCAATGGTCAGAGCCAAGTCGTCATCATTTGGTTTTCATTTTTGGGAGACAAAATAATCATTCCATGGGTTACGACCCTTCTTTTTCAATGCAAAATGGTGTATATAATCCAATTTGCACCAAAATAAGATTTGTATTTGGTGTTTTTGAAAATATTTTATTTTTGTAGGTTGAGGAAACTCTTTTAAAAAACTACTACTATTATTTTTCAAAAATAACATTTAAAGGTTCGCTAGACATTCTCGTATCGTATATAGTTACTATTTCGTCTCAACGATGATTTAGATCTGTCTATTAAGTTTTAAATTTTAAAATTCCTTTTTTTTTTTTTAATATTACGACTTCTATTGAAATAATTTTTTAAAATCCAACCTATTATTTTATTATTTTTTGTAGATCTAAGTGAGAGGTTCATAAATTTAATATTTTATCAATTGTGATTTTTTTTTCTCGGAAAAAGATCAAAAATAAATTTAGCAAAAAAAAAGAAACTTTTTAAAATGTTTATTTTTCAAATCTATTTGATTTGTAAGTATATTATTTTCTTTAATTATTCCATATGCAGACTTAAAAAAAAAAATACAACTATAGACATTGAAAGCATTTAAATGATCAACATAACCTAAACATTTAGATCATCACTCACTTAATCAATTTTTCAATTAGTTAAAAGGTCTTGCTCAATTATTTTGTAATTTAATATTGTACTTTAGACTAATCTATTGAGTATTTCATCATGTATATGCCACATTAATACTTTACCATAGTATACATAAATCTAATTTAACAAATGTGCTTAGTTTTATACTAAAGAATACAATTAGCAATTTTGATTTTTTTTTTTTTGTGGATTTTTGCAATAGAAAGACAATTTTCAATCATTATTATTTTGTTGAGATGGATCGTCAACTAACATTGAACATGTTATAGAAAGAATATACTCTAGAGAATGTAGTCCAACCATTAAAAGTTAAAGTATGTTGTTAACTCTATTTCTCACATTCTGTTATCTTATCAAACAATCAAAATACAATTGAAATTACATCATAAGATCATATTAATTAACATGCAGATTATCTAACAGTGCTTTGGTGCAGATTATGACCCTTGGTGCAGATTATGTTACAGGGCATTGGTGCAGATTATGACCCTTGATGCAAAAAAATACAAGAAAATGAAGTTGTCTTTCGACATTACAAAAGTTATTGATGATACATTAGTAATTTAACATCAATATCCAACCTACAACGATTGATAATGTATGATGACATTTCTACTGTAGATTTCTTTACAAACATATTTTAGTAAACTATGATTTATTATTATATGTCTTAATCAATAGCATTCAAATTCTATTATTACGATGGTTTCGGTGTAACTTGCATGTCCATTGTCTTGAAAAATTATTTTCTACAAATCAATATTATTTGGGATACTCCATAGCAACCACAATACTATCACTAATAAATCTTCATGAAATTTTAACTATCACAACTACATCATAAATTATTTTGTTGTGATGTTAATAACTTTAAGTACAACTAATATATTAGTTTGATAATTATCGACTATGGTAATTAACTTTATTTATTTTGTTCTATTTATTGTAAAAAATACTTAATTAAATATAAATATATAAACGATGCACCACCCGTGCGATAGCACGGGTATTATACTAGTTATTTTTCAAAAATAACATTTAAAGGTTCGCTAGACATTCTCGTATCGTATATAGCTACTATCTCGTCTCAACGATGATTTAGATCTGTCAATTAAGTTTTAAATTTTAAAATTCCTTTTTTTTTTTAATATTACGACTTGTATTGAAATAATTTTTTAAAATCCAACTTATTATTTTATTATTTTTTGTAGATCTAAGTGAGAGGTTCATAAATTTAATATTTTGTCAATTGTGATTTTTTTTTCTCGGAAAAAGATCAAAAATAAATTTAGCAAAAAAAAAACTTTTTAAAATGTTTATTTTTCTCAAAAAAATTGTGAGTAAAAAGATTCAAAAATTCTTTTCCTCAAAATTTTGAGAAAATAATCGAATCTCATAAAAAACTAGAGTTTTTTTGCCGAAAACATTTTTCGAAAGATAAATTTGAGAAAGTTGATCTATAAGCACCATTTAACCAACAATATTTTAGAAGATTTTTAGCTTCAGAGACTTTCTTTAATAGGACATTTTTTTAATTATGAAAATTTTCTCCCTTCAACATATAGGCTCAAACCAATAATCAGTAAATCTATGAAATTTACAATTAAAAATGCTACCAATACAATACACATACAAATGTCCATATCTTTGTGCATGTCTTGAAATTTAGATATCTACTAAAGTACTGGACTGTGTTAAAAAGGAAATAATAAATGAGGGGTGCATCCATTCTGCATGAACACATTTATTGTTTCCCTTAACTTCAATGACCTTTTCATTGGATTCCTTTCTATCAGTTGATGATATTTTTGTCAACTGTAACCGGACTTGTGGAGTTGTGGGTAAGGTCAGGTAGCATTCAATCTCAAGTAATGAGGTCCTATTATTAACCAGACTTTCCTACATATACAATGCAGTTTAAATTTAAATCGTGCATACCCCAAAGACAATGTTGTCTTGAAATACTTGGCCATATTGCATTCTTTTGTTTTAGACGGACATTACTTCGGTAGGTTCACAGTTCAAAGTTGTAAATGCTACTACCAGACATTCATCATAGCGTACATCCACCCAAATCCATTTTAATTTTGATGGGAAATTTTATTTTGATTTATGTCTTTATAAAATATTATTTTCAATTTTTATTATCAATGGTTATCTTGATCATTCCTTAATATTAAACTCACATATCAAATCGTAAATTTTCTGAATTTACTCTTATAATATTGAGATAATCTTTTTTTATATATGCAATTTTAGTCTCTTTATATTATCAAATCCACAATTTTAGATTTTTTGCTTTTTATTTGTGCAGTTTTGGACCTCCGTATTTAAAATTATTGACATTTGATATCTTTTCTCAATTTAAATTTTAATTTAAGAATGTGACAATTATTTTAGTGATGTGCACATGATAATTTTTAAAATATTGGTGATGTGGAATTTAAATCTAATTTTAAATTAAATAATACCAATTTAATAATTTAAAAAAATAAATTTTCTCTGAAAATTTTAAAAAAATAATTTTATTTTAAAATAATTGTGTTTTGTTTTAAAAACATATGCAAAAAAAATCATTTTTTTTTAAAATTGCTTTTTTTTGTTTTAAAATTTTGAAAAAAACATTAACAAAATGTCAAAAAAAAATTTTGTGACTCTTTGATTTTTTTCTTCAAAATTTCCAAAAAAAAAACAGCAATTTCATTTTTTTCTTTAAACTTCTAAATTAAAAATTTATATTTATATTTTTTTAAAAAAATTATTAAAGTGGTATTCTTTAATTTAAAATTAAATTTGAATTCCACGTCACCCTGTATACATTACTAAAATGACTGACGCATCACCAAATTGAAAATTTCAAATTGAGAATGGAGATCAAGTGTTAACAATTTTGAAAATGGAGGAAACAAATTTGCGGAAATAAAAATATAGAGATCAATATTGCGGATTTAGTAAAATATGAAAACCAAAATTACATTTAATGTAATCTGTTCGATTTTATTAATATATTTTAAAGTTTTTTGTTACATTTATTTAATTTTTTATTACAATATTAAGTTTTTTTAATTTAATTTATGATATTTTTAATTAATTCAGAAAAAAGAAAGTAAATCAATACATAAATATATGGTCGCAGCGTAATTTGGTTTCTGATTTTTAATTTTCATTTTTTTGAGAAGAATCAAAAACACGGAAAACATGTTTTTTCATTAATGGCAAAACGTAATAATAGCACCTATAAATTAGAAAAAGAAAAACTTGTAACATTTTCTTTCCACCAAAGTGTAAATTGCAACAATGTCTTCTCAAACAAATGTGATTTAATAGGATTAATTTAAAAAATTTCAATATGATATATATTTTTTATTTATCTATTTTAGTTATTTTAAAATAAATAAGTAAATTATTTACTTTAAACATCAATTATTAAAGTTTAAATTATTTAAAAATAATATTAAATTACAATAAATAAATTATTTAATAATGTGATATACTTTTTACTTATTTAGTTAGTTTATTTTTTTAAAATTATAATTAATAAAATACTTTAAATTATTATTTATTTAAATTATTTTAAATTTAAATTATATAAACTATTTATAAATAAATTATTTAAAATATAA